>BQNB010096547.1:0-25598 GCA_026074375.1 Tanacetum coccineum
TTCCCTTAGACCGAAGCTCTAATAGCAAGTTGAAACATCCCTTTCCCAACTCTAAATTTGACCAAAATATGAAACTTTGCTCAAACGCATAACCCGTAAAAGACCTTCTGTTATTCTTTTATAAACTGATCAAAATCAATTACAATTTGACTCTTGAAAGTATCTTTATCATAAAATCGACTCAAATACCTTTCCAATGATATAAGGCATGACTTCTAACTCCTTACGGTTGTTGTCCCGATTTTATACTCGAGTAAAACGACCAAAACTCGACTTCTATAACTTCACATAACTTCAAAACTTACAGAATTTATTAACACACCATATAATTCACTTTCATAAACATTTGTGGTCTAAACGAACCTTGAACACGTACTTTACAAAGTGACATGTGTTTTGCCAAACACCCATTTTGACCCATTTTCAACTCAATTAGACATAACTTGAGCATAACTCATATACATTCTTAAATATGAACTTTGACACTACAAAACAACATTACAACCATCTTACGACACTTGGGGTTTAACCTTGATCGAGCTCGGTATCTAATACTAAGCTCATAAGCATAATTCATTGCATTTCCAAACCTTCTACTTCACATCCATAGGTCCTTAATCCAAGACCTTACTTTGCATCATAGTGACCTACATAAAAACATCAACAACTGAAAGGGTAAGCTTTCCTTTAGTAAGTAACCGGGTTAGAACATATATAATACATAATTAATCATACATGTCTCATAAACATCAACAATTAGTCTAAAGACTATTTCTTTCAACATATAAAATCTTTAACACTTTAACTAATCATCAAGCACACGCCAATTCTAACACATACCTCGTTAGTCCATAATCCAAGATTAACACTCACTTATCCAAATAGTCAAGCCTCTATTTAATACTTACTTTCTAATCCAATACTTTCAATTCCTAAACATCTTCATTCACCACATAGGTTGCCTAAGTTACTTACTTGGCTTCCATAGTTATGTTACTAATATTTCACCATCATCATCCTCACTTGCTTCCTAAGCCAAAATCATCATAAACCATAAACACTTACAAGTACATAATTGAAGTACTATAACAATGGTTTATTCAACCCATTCTTTTTACCTTTCAAAACATTTAATCATCATATGATCATATCTTGATCATATGAGGAAAACCCACAAATTTACTAATTTTATTTAAAATAACTTAACCCATAATTACTATAACCTCATTAGTTTAATTTAAAATGCCTTTTACCCAAAACCCCCAAATTGGGTACATAAACCCTAACTCATAAATTACTAATTCAACTCAATAGAGGATTACTTACTTGTGTAAGATCATTGGTATAAGCTTATTTCTTGATTTAAGACCTTAATTCATACCTAATTGATCACTTGGGCCATTTTGTTTTCCCTATTTTCTTTCTTGGTACGTGGTATGTGCTTAATTACACATACCTTTTTCTATTAAAACGGACTTAAATGACCAAAAACAGACAAAAATTGCCAAATATATGTTTGTTTTGCATTTGTGTTGTGCAGGAAACGGATATTCACAAAAGGACAAAAAACAAAGCCAAAAACGACAAAACTGGGCATGGAATGGAAAAGTGTGAAAAGACGAAGCCAAATCAAAGCCAAAAGTCAATCAAGTCAAAAAGTCAAAAAGTCAAACAGTCAAAGTCAAAGTCAACCCCGACAAAGTCAAAGTCAGAAGAAATATAACTTGAGGGACTGAAATTGCCAATTCCCCAAGGTTATATTATTAAAGATTAAAGACAAGGGCTGATTTTGCAATTTACTTGAAGTAACAAGTGAGGGGGCATTCCTGCCAATGTCCCAAACTTGTTTACCAAAGGGACTATGTTTGCAATAAGAGTTATAAGGTTGAGGGGGCATTTCTGCCAAACCCTCAACCTTATATCACCACAAGGACCATAATTGCAATAATCCTTATAACTTCGGGGGACCAATTTTGCCATCACCCCAAACCCTTTCCTGTTAAACCCAAAATAGTTTTTCCCGCCCTTTTCAAACCCCAACACAACATCACGGGTTTTCTCCCCCTCTTTTACCCTGCAACCCTTCAACACCATGGGTAAACATCACCCCCCTCCTCCACTAAACTTTCCCAGCTACAAAAGTGCCAACTTGGCAACATCACGGGTCTTCTCCCCCTCTTTTACCCTGCAACACCAAACAAAACCCCATGGACAATCATCCCTCTCCTTCTCCACTATCACCCCACTCAAGGTATATTGCCAACTTGGCAATCTCACTAATCTCGAGCAACACCAACGGCTGAGATAGTGATCCAAAGAAGCATTAGGTTGAAATCAATGGCCAAGGATGGCTTATGATGGTTTGCACTCTTAAGAGAAACAGAATTTGTGTTTATGTCTCTCAGGAGAAACATAAGCTTAAGGAATTGAAGACTTGAGTTTTTAGGTATAAATACCCATCCCAATGTAGCCAAAGCCACATCCTTACTTTTCAGTTTTTATCTATATTTTTTTATGTAATTCAGCCTAAATAGCTTTTCCATTTCAGAATTGTACTCAAGCTTGTAGTTAATGAAAATTCAAAAGTTGTTCAAAAATTTCGTCATAGATTCTTTTACTTAACCCTTGAATTGTTAAAATTTGATTTTAAAAGTTTCTCAACATCTTATGTAACCAATATAATCAAAATAGTCAAGAGAAATTAGAGCTTAGTGGTGATTTCAAGTATGAGTCAAAAGTTTGACTAAAGAAAGTCAAATAAGCAAAAGTGAAGTTCGGGTCAATTTTGGATGGACCCATGGGTTGATATAAATTCAGAAGTATAAGGACTTAGGGGTGTTAGGATTAGTGTTAGGCTCCTTTTCTTTGGACTTATTGTAAGTTTTCATTGTTAATTTTCTGCAATTTTTTATATTACTGTAGCATTGCTTTTTCAGCTTATGTTTGCTTATTTCCTATCTTATTTGTGCTTATCTACACTCATATTCTATGCTTAGATATCTGTCTTTGAGACCCTCAGTTTAAATCTCAAAAAATTAGCTTTAAAAGTCTCTTTTTGAAAAATAAAGGGGTGTTTGGCACTATGCTGAAAATGGGTCAGTATGGTGTTAACATGGGTTGAGGTCTTAGGGGCAGGTTAATTTAGCTTACTTAAAGTCTTTCAATTAGTTAAAATTAGTTCTTATAAGAAAAACAAAAAAAACAGGTCCAATTTAGTGTTGTCTTGAAGCTGTTGGTTTCTAGGCTTTTGAATTTGCTTAATTTTGATTAGTAATCTCAAGGTATGTGTTAGGAATAGTTTGTATGCTATAGTCAAAAGTATTCATGCATTAAGTTTGTGTTTAAAAAGACAGCAAGTGTGTTTTAGACTTCAACCAAAACTTTCATATTATGTTGGAAAAATTAAAGAACCCCAATTTCAATTAAGCTTTTTAGTGGCTTAAACTTGTTTTCAGCTTTCATAAGTCTGAGCTTAAGCTCATTAGGGGCTCAAGTTCATCTGTTTTAACTTGTTTGAGAAAAATAAGTTCATTTGTGGACTTAATATTAAGCCCAAAGTTGCCAATTTGGGGTGTTTGCTTAAGCACCTCCCCTGGTGCAAAACAGCCAATTGGCAACCCTTTTTCTTGGCTTATTTAAGCTAAGAAGCTTAAGATTTCTACACTTTTAGGAAGCCTATAAGCTCTTTAACAAGCCCTCAAAAGCCCAAACCTTAAGACACCCTCTAGGTGGCTTAACTTTAAGCCAAAAGTAGGCTGTGACTGTTTTTCAAACAGTCTTAAGCTCAAAAGCTCAATTAGCTTATTTGAGCTTGTGGCTTATTGTTGTTGCTTGTTTCTTATTGCATTAAGCTTATTAGGTTAGTTTAGATAGCTTTTTGGGAAATTTAGCTTATTTTGAGCTTTTTAGAGCTTATTTTCAAATCTGCCAAAAAAGTGCCCTGGTGCTTAAGCCCTTTTTGACAGCTTCTTTAAGCTGTCCAAAAGCTCACCATTTTCCTTCTAAAAAGCATTTTTGGCTAGCTTATAGGGTGTGCTTTAAGCCCCTATAAGCTCAGCCATTGGGTCCCACTTTAAGGGCTTAAAAATAAGCCCCAAAAGTGCCCCAAGGCCCTTTTGGGACTGCAACCCAAGCCCAATTTGGCAAATAGCTTATTTCAATTTCCTGGCTTATTGGTTTGACTTCCTTAGCTCATTTTTGTTGATATTTGCTTATTAGGTGTAGTAGATGACTTAGTTTTGCTTATTTGCACCTAGCCTTTGCTTATTTGTTCTTAAAAAGCCAAGGAAAATAAGCCATATTTTTTTAGCCTTTTTAAAGTTCTGTCAGTTTTAGGTGCTTAATTGAGGGCTTATTTGTGTTCCAAAGCAAAAAGTAAGTAGGGCTTATTGAAGCTTGTTGGCCATTTAACAAGGCTGTGGGCCCCACTTTCTCTCCAAAACAGCTTAAGGGGCTTAAATTTAAGCCCCAAAAGCTGTCCCACTGTTGGCAAAACAGTTATAAGCCCTTTGGCTTATTTCATTTTTCTCTTGCTTATTTTTGACTTTAAGCTTTTCATTTGTGCTTATTAGATTGGCCTTAAGCCATTTGTAGCTTATTTAGTTAGTTGTAGCTTATTTGAGCTTATTTAGTTAAAAATTCTAAGTCTTAGTGTACTTATAGCTTAATAAGCCATTTTGCCACTTTTAAGCCCGTTTTCCAGCTTATTTATAAGCTTGTGTAAAAACTTGTAATTATAAAAAGTGCTTATTTATAAGCACTTTTCAAGTTTGTAAAAAAAAATTTCAAAAAAAAATAAAAGGGGAAAGTAGGAAGTCGGGGGTGAGCAAGACTCGAACCCCCGACCTCTACCACTCTCAACCCTCTACACACTACACACTCTACCGCTGCGCCCTTGGGTCTTTTCTGTAAGACTCTTGGGCGCTTTGGTATTTAAGTGTGTTTTGGCACTTTAAGCTTATAAGCTGTCGAGCTTATTTGACAGCTTATTAGATAAGCTGTGCGACCTAGCTTATTTTTCCTAGGACCCTTGTCACCTTAACTATTTTGTGTAAATTTTTCAGATTTTTTTATAAAGTTTTAGTATTTTTTATAATTTATTTTCTTTTTAAACTTCAAAAAATCATAAAAAATAAAATATTAATCAGAAAAATATAAACTTTTTTTTAAAATTTTTCTTTTTTCATATACTTTGTAGGAAAAATATAAAAGTTTCTGTAAGGTTAATTTTTCAAAAATTTTATTTTTAAAGAACGGGTTTTGACCCCGTTCTTGTCTTGACTCGTTTTTGGGTCAAACGACCTCCGTTTTTAGTCTAGTTTTTTTTAAACTTCGTTATTTGTCATTTAGAATCTATTTTAGCTTTTAAATTTGTTTTAGGGTTTAATTTGCAAAATTTAGGTTTTTATCCCTCGTTTTTCGTGCCCGTTTTAGGTTTTAAGTTATATAGCTTTCGTTTTTAGGTTTTATTTAATCGTTTTTGCATATTTAACTTGTAGAAATAGAAAACCAATCTCACCTTTGTCATATTCAAACATCAATCATCAATCCGTCATTCGATTTTCCATTCAAGCCTCGTTGGGACAAAACGACCCGGGAATCATACTTCCGGCTACATATATATTTTATTTTGGTGAACTTTTGACCATTCCTTGTGTAAAGGTAATTGGTTGAGTGTTTGCTTATATTATATATATATATATATATATATATATATATATATATATATATATATATATATATATATATATATTTATCAATGAATCACTTTACTTCTCGAATAAGAAAAATCCAAACCCTATGATTTCGCTCCCGTCAAAGTGTCGTGGAAGTTGTGTTACTTGTGGTCGGTACTCATTCTTACCGAAAATTGGTACCCTCCACCAGATGCAACGTTTATCGTGGACAATATTCTAAGAGTACGTTTCCCAATCTGCCGCAGCTAATTTCAAATCAAGGGAGATACCGGTTAACGAGCACTGATTGCTAATCATAAAATTCGACTCCCGGTTTTCCTCTCCGTTCAAAACCAAGGAATACCAAAACGTTACCAACCAAAATAGGGGGAAATTTAACTAATCCAAGGCCAAATTTATCGACCTGCGTTAATCTACCCCGGATTCACCAAGCTCACCACCCTTAAATACAAGCTCCGGCTCCGCAAAACCAATGTGTAACAATAGGACACCGATTTTGAAGTACGTCAAAGCTAATGAGGCAGTGATGAGAAAATTGCAAGACCAAATCCTAAAAACTTGCAAAATCAAATGACCAATTTAACGGACATGCTTTCCAAATTCTTGAATTCCAATACCGCTTCTACTTCAGGTTCAGGGACACTCCCTAGTAATACCATTACTAACCCGAAGGTAGATTTGAAGGGTATAACCACCCGAAGCGGTGTTGCTTATCAAGGACCCACGATTCTTACTACCTCTTCTTCTCCTCCTAAAGTAGTGGAACGTAAATCCAAGGTGACAAAGGACACGGTGCCTCCTACTAATAATGGAAATACCAAAGACGTCCAAACTACGGTTGTCCAAATTCAATCCCAAGTACCAAATTCTGAACCCGTTGTTGATCCCGTTGGTGCTCCGATGCCTAACTTAAAACCGTCAATTCCGTATCCTTCGAGACGTAATGATGAAAGGCGTCGTGAAAAAAGCTAAACGAACTCAAAATGAGAAAATTCTACGAAATCTTTTAAAGATTTGAAGTTTCGAAATTTAGCCCACAGATGCTTTGATTCTTTATGCTAAAATTAGCGTCGACTCTTAAAGCTTAATCGGTAAACAAGAAAAATTAAGTGAAATGGCTAGAACTCCGTTGAATGAGCATTGCTCGGCGGTCATCCTCAACAAGTTACCCGAAAAAACTTAGAACCCGACAAATTTTCTCATACCGTGTGATTTTCCCAGAATGGATGAGTGCTTAGCTTGGCCGATCTTGGCGATAGCATAAATCTCATGACATTTATCCGTGTGGAAAAATGCTTTCTCTTTCGAGCTCACTCTACTGGTATGACTCTCGATGCAGAACTTTCGATTACCCAACCAATCGTATGGCCGAAGATGTCACTAAAAGTAGGAAGTCAATTCCCGACCGACTTTATAGTCATAGACTTTGATGCCGATCCCCGAGTCACCCTAATTCTCGGGAGATCCTTCTTAAAGACCGACGTGCTTTGATTGATGTATACAAAGGAGAAATAACTCTTCGTGTTGGAAAAGAATCCGTAACATTCAATCTTGATCAAACTTCGAGATACTCTTCTAATTACGATGATATGACGACGAACCAAATCGACGTCATTGAAATGGCTTGTAAGGAGTATTCTTAAGAATTTCTCGATTTCTCCGATGTGATTGCAAGTGGCAATCCCCTCCTTTACTTTGAACCCGATCGTTTTACCTCTTTCTGGTACTCTTACTCCCTTCGGGGATTAGTGTTTTCTTCTTGAGGAAGTCAATGCTTTTCCTCGCTCTTGAAGATGGATCTAATTTCACCAGAAGATGATGACTCTTATATGACTCGGAGGGGAATATTCTTCTGCTTGAATCATTTTCTCAAGGATAATCCATCCATTAACCACTCCCACTCAAGGAAAAACTATTTCGGCTGATGAAATTCAAAAAGAACTTCAAAGTTTGTGAAGGGCTAAGAATGATAAATCTTCTATTTGTAAGAACCTCCGAAGTCGAACTCAAGATCTTCTCCTCTCCTCTCGAATTACATTTTTGGAAGGTAAACAACCAAGTTTCCACATACTTGCTAAAGATTGAGTGTCGAGGAAACAGCCGCTCGCATTAAAAGGTTTTAAGTCAACATAAGCGAGCATTCTTTGGAGGAAAACTCTCCGACAGCAAGGGTATTAACCCAGAAGTTTTGTACTCACAAGATTGTTATGGAAGGAGGACTACAACCAGCGGTTCATCACTAACGACGGAGTGAATCAAAGATCCCGATGTCATCAAAAAAGAGGTTGAAAAACTTCTTTATTGCGGATTAATTTACCCGATCTCGAATAGTCCTTGGGTAAGCCCCGTACATTGCGTACCGAAAAAGGTAGTTTTACCGTTGTTGAAATGATGAAAATGAGTTAATTCTGACTCGATTGGTTACGGGATGGCGTGTATGCATTGACTACCGAAAGTTAAATGAAGTCACCGTAAAATACCACTTTCCACTACCGTTTATGGATAAAATGCTCGAGGAGATTAGCGAGAAATGAGTACTATTGTTTTCTCGATGGTTTCTCGGGTTACTTTCAAATTCCCATCGACCCTCATGATCAAGAAAAGACAACATTCACGTATCTTTACGGAACGTTCACCTACCGTCACATGCCTTTTAGTTTATGCAATGCATCGAGCACGTTCCAAAGGTGTATGATGGCTATCTTTCATGATATGATCGAAAGAAACAATGGAAGTAGAATGTCAAAAGGACGAGCTAAAGACTAAAGACAAAGCATAGTATGCTAAGCTTAAAGTTTTGTAAAATGGAGTGACCTCCCTTAAGGGGAGATTGTTGGAAACACAAAAAGTGTCGGTCACTTCCAAGTTGTAATAGTCTTAGCTCGTAGTTAGTGTAATGATTAGATTAGTAATCTAGTTTGGCCCCAGGCCCATGGGTCGGCCATCATGTAAGTATAAAATCCCTCTCCTAGCCTTAGAGAGGGGTTGGTTGTTTCATTTTCCATTACAGACACTTAATACAATTCATCCATTCCATTCATTCTTTCTCTCTAACATCACAACCTACATCTGTCTCTTGTTCTTGGTTTGATCATAAGATTACATGTTTCTACAGAAACGTTAAAGAAAAAACTTACCGAAGCTCTAATATTGATTGCCCCCGACTAGGACCTACCCTTTGAGCTTATGTGCGATGCAAGATACTTTGCCATACGTGCAGTCTTGGGGCAACGTCATGAAAAACACTTTAGGCCTATACACTATGCTAGCAAAACAATAAACGAGGCGGAATCGCATTACACCACGACAGAGAAAGAAATGTTAGCCGTGGTGTATGCCTTCGAAAAATTCCGATCTTACCTCATCTTGAATAAAAGCATTATGTATATGGATCATTCTGCCCTAAAATATCTCTTGCTAAAAAAGATTCCAAGGCGAGATTGCTCTGGTGGGTTCTCCTCCTCCAAGAGTTCAAATTCAAAGTAATTGACACAAAAGGAGCCGAGAATCTCGCTGCCGATCATCTTTCCCGATTAGAAAATCCTTATGAAAATGTGCTCGACCCAAAGGAGATAAATGAAACGTTTCCTCTCGAGACACTTAATATGGTGACTTTTCGTGGTGACTCAAGTACCCCATGGTTTGCCAATTTTGCAAATTACCACGCAGGGAATTTCATTGTTAAAGGGATGTCGTCCCAATAAAAGAACAAGTTTTTCAAGGATGTTAAACATTACTTTTGGGATGACCACTATTTGTTCAAAATATGTACGGATCAAGTGATCCGGCGGTGTGCTGCAGGACAAGAAGCTATTGACATCCTCATAGCTTGCCATAATAGACCCACCGGGGGATATTACGGTGCCAACTACACCGCCAAAAGGCATGTCATCTACCGATCGAGCTCGAGCACAAAGGCTACTGGGCCTTGAAGCATGCAAACTTTGACCTTGAGACCGCGGATGATCACCAAAAAGTTCAACTCAATGAACTAAATGAACTTCGTGATCAAGCCTATGAGAACTCTTTGATCTATAAAGAGAAAACAAAGAGGATCCATGACTCAAAGATCAAAAACTGCGTTTTCAACGTCGGTGATCAAGTCCTCCTCTTTAACTCTCGATTAAAGATGTTCTCGGGCAAGTTAAAATCCCGTTGGTCCGGACCGTTCACCATTGCCCATGTCTTTCCATATGGCACCGTTGAGTTATCTCAAAACTCCGGGCCAAACTTCAAGGTGAACGGTCATAGAATCAAGCACTACTTTGGAGGGGACCTACCACAATTGGTTGTCCCGAATCTCCAAACCTTCCCCAAGGATAAATGAATTTGGGGATTGGGTCAAGCTTAGTGACCATAAACAAGCGCTTTGTGGGAGGCAACCAATGCTTATCCGTAGTTATATTATGTAGTAATGAATAAGTATTTTTTTGTTGTGAGTAGGTGTGCCTCTTTCCTTTCTCGTTTGCTTATGTTTTTTGATGATTGTCTAGGATTGTCCTGGATTTTTGAAGCCTCTCGTGCTCGTGGTTTTGTCCTTCGATCACTCGAGCTTCAGATCCTCAGCTTCATTTGGGAAATCCAATATCCTAATCTAATCGAATAACGTTTATCTTTAAGCATACTTAATAAACGGCATATGATTTACGTAGAGACCATTCTTAAAACATTGAGGACAATGCTTAATTCTAGTATGGGGGGATCTATCTATTTGATTGTGCCTGCAGTCATTGTTTTCACGTAATCCCGTTTTTACCACCAAAATTTCAAAAAATGAAAAAATTTAAAAAATTTCAAAAATAAAATAAGTGTTTTGTCACAATTTTGACTTTCCTGTTGGGTAGAATAAGAATAAATTTTGACTCGATCGAGCATGTTGAGCTCTAGCTTGTTCCTTAACTTTTAGACTAAGCATTCGCGAATTTTCACGAAGAACGAAAAATGATAGAGTTAAGTATGAGTTGGATGCTAAATAAGGATTATTTTGAAATCTTAAGAGCTCATGTATGTAATTTGTGGCTTTTCTCCCATAAGCTCCTAACCGAACTAATAATACGTGCTATTTTTGGAGATTAAACTTAAATCAACAATTTTTATGTAGTTGATAGCAATAACTTTAGTCTTAGTTCAAATTTATACTTAAATTTTCCAAAAAGAAGTCTTCTCTAAGTGTGAAATGAAAATAAATAAATAAATAAATAAATAATATATATGATGAAAAATGGAAAAAAGAATGATAAGTAATAATTATAAACTGTGGGCTGATAAAAGTTTGCTGCACCTTGCCGGCTCACAATCGATGTTACAGCCTTCTAAAGAAAGCATATAGTAAGAATAAAAATCCGAAACTGATAAAAGTTGGCTGCATCTTGCCGGCTCACAACCGATATTGCAGCCTTCTAAAAGGTCGAGGGTTACAATTGCATCAATGTTATGTTTAATATTAAGTGTGAATTAATAAATAGATCTCTTTTTGTTAAATTTAAATATACTTTTTGTTGGGAATTATACTTTGAGTTGATTATGACAAAACATATTAAAGGTGGATGACCTACAAGACAAAGTTGGAATAACATTAATGCTGATTGAAGATTAGTCAAACAGTATTTAATGCTCAGCTAAAAGATAAAGATCAACATTAATGCTGATTAAAGATTAGTCAAATAGTATTTAATGTTGATTTATAGTTTCCAAATTTTATTTTGATCTTATCTTATCTTGTAAACCCTAATCCCTCTAGTATATAAAGAGGGGAAGGCGTCTAGTATTGGAATCCATTCATAGATAGTCTCTCCAATGAGAGTCTAAACGCATAGAAAACGTGTGTAGTAGTTAGTAGTTAGTTCTTTATTAATGTTTAATAAAGAAAACCTTATTAGTAACATGATTGTGTTCTTTATATTCCTCTGCGTGTTACAATCATTAGCCTTCTAAAGAAAGCCCATAGTAAGAATAAAAATCCAAGACTGATAAAAGTTTGCTGCATCTTGCCCGGCTCACAACCGAATGTTGCACAAGCCTTCTAAAAGGACAAGGTTACAAATGTATCAATGTTATGTTTAATAATAAGTGTGAATTATTAAAGAGATGTCTCTGTTTTGTTAAATTTAAAATATGCTTTTTTGAACTTTGACGTATTCATTTTAAGTTTTAAAATAACTATGTATATACGCGGAAACCTTAAGATTTTTTTGAAACCTTAAAGGTCCGTGAGTCCCGATACTTAGCTCGAGGGGTTCCAAAAGCCTGGTCACTTAGCCGCAAGGTGGGATTTGCCGAGACGTAAGTCGTCTACATGGGATGATCTCACTCGCCTTCAAACTCATTATTCTCAGGGTGGAACTTGAAACATAGAAATTTTAAAACGTTGACCATGGTAGAAATTCAAAATGGCACAGGTCAGCCCTAAATATATAATGTTCGGAGTGAAAAGTTCACAAGTTGCATATATGAGTAGTGTTAGCATCTTAACTGATATTTAACGGTGATTTCGTTTTAAGCTTGGTTTGGGGCGAGTGAAAAGTCGGGGACGATGAATTTATCCTTTTTGGGGCATTTTCGGATCGAAATGCATCTTGTTCTATGATCCCTAACGGTTATGAAAATAACGAAAGTCAAATATGTTAGTTAGTTGCTTAAAAAAATGAGAAAAAGGAAAAATACAAAAATATGTGTAGGAATAAGTGTATACATTTAAAAATGGTAAAAATGGGGCTTTTCTAAACTCTTGATTCTTTAATTCCCCTCGATGAACACTTAGCTACTTTTCAAGGTAATTAGTCAAGGGGGATCGAGATTCTTAGTTTTCTAAGTGCTTACTTGTAGCATTGCGTGAGGACACGGCAATATCTTAGTATGGGGGATTTTGGTATGTGTTTAATTACACATACCTTTGACCACTAAAACCGGACTTAAATGACTAAAAATGTACCAAAAATACATTATATTTGTATGTTTTGCATTTGTATTGTGTAGGAAACGGATATCCAAGAAAAGGAAAAACAATCGAAGCCAAAATGACAAAACCGAGCACGAGAACGGAAAGACCGTGAGAAGTCAGAAAGACCAAGTCAAAGTCAACAAAAAAGTCAAAGACAAAGTCAACCCTGGGAAGTGGCATTGGAAAGAGCATCGAAAACCAAACCCAAAAACCTAAATTGCCAAAAGTAGGCCCACCTGTACCCACCTAGTGGGCCCGGGTCAACCCACTTATATCTTTATAAGCCTTAAGCCTTCTAAAAGGCCCAAGTCCTTTTAAACCATACCTGGCCCAACAACTAGCCCACCATCACCCTTTATAACACCCCGTTAATCCCGTTCCCTCTTAAACTTAACCCCGTTAGTCCTCAAAAGGACTAACGGTGCAAACACAAATATAACTCCAAGGACCAAATTTGCAAGACTCAAGGACTATAATTGCAATACATTTATGTGAGTCCCAAACTGAACAGATCTTTGCAGCCTACTAAGGGTGATAGCCAACTTGTATATATACAGATTGACTATAGAGAAACACTAACTATGAATACTTATTGTATATGCGGAATCTACACAATAGTATTAAGAAGAATAATGAATACTAAACTTTGATTTCTATTAATCTGCTAAAGTGATTACAGATTACTAACTATGAGATATGATTGTATGAGATGAGATCTGTGTGTTATTAATGTGTATCTCTCTAATGCCGTAGGGTTCCTTTTATAGACTAAGGATAAACCCTAACAGGCTTACAAAACAGGTAAAAGATAATACATATATTTTCCTACAATATCTCATACATATCTCTTAAACGGTACTAACTATTTTATACTAATGGTACTAACTATCTGAGCAGTACTTAACACTTTGTACTGTCAGTACTAACTATAACTATCGGTACTAAGTATATACCTAACGGTACTAAATTAAGAATGAATAACTCCAATCAATCCTCCCCTAAACATGATTGTTGAACTTGTTTAACCTTATGTTTCTTCAGGTTAATCTTCTTAAGTTCTTGGAGGATGTATCCAAACACTTTAACACATCTTGAACTGATCTTTAAACACTTTCCATCTTCATCAGCAACTTTGTCTTGTCAACAACATCTTTTCAGCAACAATCCAACTAAGTTGGCTTTGTAGTTTTTGGCAAACTACCAGCCATAAACAGATTTGTTTTTCCTTTACCAGTAGCCGTTTGCTCTGGGATAGTCAACTCTTTATTGCAAAATATGGTGAGTTAATTACCATACAGTTTTTGGTAAACTGTCAACCATCAACGGAATTGATTTGTCTTTACCAAATACTGTTTACTTTTGGACTAGCCAATGCTTCATTGCTATAACAAGGTGCATTGATAAACCATATAGTTTTTAGCAAACTATCAGCTATCAACAGATTTGAGTAGTCTTTACCAAGAACTGTTTGATCCTGGACTAGCCAACTCTTAACTATGAAGCAAGGTGAGTTAAGAACCATATAATTTTTGGTAAATTGTCAACCATAAACGGATTTGAGAAGTCTTTACCACAAGCCGTTTGCTTATGGACTAGCCAGTTCTTGTGCCTATTAAGCATGGTGAACTGATGACCATTTGTTATGTGGTGGTTAGCCAACACTTAAACCCTTCTCATCTCCATTCACATCATCACTCTTCATCAATCTGTTGCTTAATAAATCTGATCAAATCTAAGGCAGCAGTACTTTCTCTTTCAACTTCCAAGCCAAGATCAAGCATCCTTTGTAATAAATCCTTAGAAATAGGATACATTCTTTCAACTAACATATGGATGACTGTTCCATCTTCAAGTTCTAGTATGTAAACTCCACAAGCTTCATACAATCTCTAAGTGACAATCTTCCAATTTTGTTGATCACTCTAGAAATCACTTTGATCATTTTCTTCTATTGAGGATTCCATCATTATCTTTAAATCTCCCCAAAGAATCAACTCAATTCCTTCCATTTTGACTTCTGAGTAATGCTCCATTACTAAATCATACAGGTGAAATAAATCTTGCCTATCAAATATATGCAATACCTCTAATAGATAGTTGAATGCTCTGAAGTTCCCATTTGCTCTGTAGATAACAAGATAGTCTCCATCTGGTGATGATACCTTGTTCAACCTATCAATGACAGATTTTCTCTCCATTATTTCACTATCCATGGTACCTTCAAATGTAAGAATCTTTAAACACTTTTTGTGCTCATCATCACTATCAACATCTGATTGTGGTCTTTTCCTTTTCCTAGCAAGCATCTTTATATGACCACCTTTTCTCTTCTTTGTACCATGCTCTGTCACATCTACCTTAGCAGGTACCTTTGCTGTGTCTTCTTTCTTTGGAGTTTCTTTAGCAACCTTCTTCTTTAATCTCTTATGTTCAAGATCTTTTGCTCCTTCATTCATCTCCTTAATCTTCCTTTCATCCTCAGTAGAACCAACATCATTGAAACTTTCATCAAACCTTTTCACTTTCTCATATAAAGCTTGTATAAAAGAAGATGTATCTTTATTTCTGGAAAAAATAGTGGTAATATCTTGTTACCAATTGAAAAAGATATGTAAAATCTCTTTATATCCGGAGATATTTGGGAGAATCGCATGAAGTTTATTGTTTTGGTAAAACAATTTGTTACACCTAATAGAATGTGCAGTATGTAAAAGACAAAAATGTTTATGTTATTGATTTGTTGGGCGCGACATAATTTGTTGGGCGCGACATAATTTGTTGGGCGTACCAAAAAATAAAATTATCTTAATTTTAAAAAAAATAAAAAAAAATAAAAAGGGGTGCTCGAATCCCCCTTAATTTGTTGGGCGTACCAATAATATTATACATAAAGATGGCGCGACTAATTTTTGGGCGCAACATAATTTGTTGGTAATATATTAACACATTACACAGATGGCGTATTGTGAATTCGGATAATATATATCCGAATATTGTTGATTTGGTAAATCAGTTTTTCTTTTAAAGACGCATGACAAAATGCGTTAACCGAAAAGCAAAAATAATAAGAAAGGTTTTAGAGTTACCGACTTTTGGTTGATTTTTGCTTTTTGATAATATGAGAGCACGAAACATTTGTTTTATTCATGTCCTACGGATGGCGCCATTCATAGATAGTCTCTCCAATGAGAGTCTAAACGCATAGAAAGCATGTGTAGTAGTTAGTAGTTAGTTTCTTTATTAATGTTTAATAAAGAAAACCTTATTAGTAACATGATTGTGTTCTTTATATTCCGCTGCGTGTTACAATCATTGTTATCATACCCTAGATGAGTCCTAATAACGATCTATGGAGTCATTATAGGATTCCACACTTTTGAACTTTGACTATTTCATTTTAAGTTTTTGAATAAGCTATGTATATACGGGAAACCTAAGAGTTTTTGAAACCTAAGGTTCGTGAGTCCCGATAGTAGTCTCTGTGGGGTGTCAAAAGCCTGGTCACTTAGCCACAAGGTTGGGATGTGCCGAGACAAAAGTCGCTACATGAGATGATCTCGCCTTCAAACTCATTATTCTCGGGTGGAACGTGAAGCATAGTATTTTGCAAAACGTTGATCCATGGTTGAAATTCAAAATGGCACATTCACCTAAGATATAATAATTATCGGGACAGTGAAAAAGTTTCACAAGTTGAAAAATATGAGTAGTGTTAGCATTTCTTAACTGTATTTAGCGGATGATTTCGTTTTTATGCTTGGTTTGGGCGAGTGTAACAAAGTCTGGGGACGATTGAATTTAACTTTTTTTTTTTGGGGTGCATTTTCGAATCGAAATGCATTTTGTTCTATTTGTCCCCTAACAGGTTATGAAAAATAACGAAAGTCAAATATGGTTAGTTAGTTGCTTAAAATATTTATATATATATATATTTAATTTTTATTATATATATACTAATTTAATATTATAAGAAATACAATTATATTAGTAAGAATAAGTGTATATCTTTAAGAATGGTAAGAATGGGGCTTCTTTAAACTCTTGATTCTTTAATTCCCCTCGATGAACACTTAGCTACTTTTCAAGGTAATTAGTCAAGGGGGATCGAGATTCTTAGTTCTTCTAAAGTTGCTTATTGAAGCATTGCGTGAGGACACGTGGCAATATTTAGTTTGGGGGATTATTGGTATGTGTTTAATTACACATACCTTTGACCACTAAAACCGGACTTAAATGACTAAAAATGTACCAAAAATACATTATATTTGTATGTTTTGCATTTGTATTGTGTAGGAAACGGATATCCAAGAAAAGGAAAAACAATCGAAGCCAAAATGACAAAACCGAGCACGAGAACGGAAAGACCGTGAGAAGTCAGAAAGACCAAGTCAAAGTCAACAAAAAAGTCAAAGACAAAGTCAACCCTGGGAAGTGGCATTGGAAAGAGCATCGAAAACCAAACCCAAAAACCTAAATTGCCAAAAGTAGGCCCACCTGTACCCACCTAGTGGGCCCGGGTCAACCCACTTATATCTTTATAAGCCTTAAGCCTTCTAAAAGGCCCAAGTCCTTTTAAACCATACCTGGCCCAACAACTAGCCCACCATCACCCTTTATAACACCCCGTTAATCCCGTTCCCTCTTAAACTTAACCCCGTTAGTCCTCAAAAGGACTAACGGTGCAAACACAAATATAACTCCAAGGACCAAATTTGCAAGACTCAAGGACTATAATTGCAATACATTTATGTGAGTCCCAAACTGAACAGATCTTTGCAGCCTACTAAGGGTGATAGCCAACTGTATTAATATAGATTGCTATAGAGATGAGAAGAAAACATAACTATGAATACTTATTGTATATGCGGAATCTAATCAATAGTTTTATGGATGAATATTGTACTAACTTTGATTTCTATTAATCTGCTAAAGTGATTACAGATTACTAACTATGAGATATGATTGTATGAGATGAGATCTGTGTGTTATTAATGTGTATCTCTCTAATGCCGTAGGGTTCCTTTTATAGACTAAGGAATAAACCTAACAGGGCTTAAAATACATGGTTAAAAGATTAAATACATTAATTTTCCTATCAATATCTCATACATATCTTCTTAATCGGTACTAACTATTTTATACTAATGGTACTGAACATCTGAGCAGTACTTAACTCTTTGTACTGTCCAGTACTAACTTATAACTATCGGTTCTTAAGTACTATACCTAACGGTACTAAATTTAAGAATGAATAACTCCAATCTATCCTCCCCTAAAAACATTGATTGTTGAATTGTTTTTACTTTTGTTTATTCAGGTTAATAATCTTAAGTTCTTGGAGGATGTATCCAAACACTTTAAACATCTTGAACTGATCTTTAAAAACACTTTCATCTCATCAAACATTCTTTTGCTATCCATCAGCAACATTGTCTTTTTACAGCAAACACAACAACACTTCTTTTCCAGGCAACAACTCCAACTAAGTTGGCCTTTGTAGTTTTTGGGCAAACTAACCAAGCCATAAACAGATTTGTTTTTCTTTACAGTTGCCGTTTGCTATGGGTTGTCAACTCTTTATGCAAATATGGTGAGTTATATTACCATACTGTTTTGGTAAACTTGTCAACACATCAACGGAATTGATTTGTCTTTACCAATTACCTGTTTACTTTTGGACGCCATATGCTTCATTGCTATAACAAGGTGCATTAATAAAACCATATAGTTTTGAGTAAACTATCAGCTATCAACAGATCATTTGAGTAGTCTTTACCAAGATCTGTTTGTTCCATGGACTAGCTAACTCATAACTATGAACCAAGGTGAGTGAAGAACCATAGAATTTTTGGTAAATTCTTGTCAAACCATAACGGAATTTGAGAAAGAAGTCTTTATACCACAAGCCGTTTGCTTATGGACTAGCCAGTTCTTGTGCCTATTAAGCATGGTGAACTGATGACCATTTGTTGTGTGGTGGTTAGCCAACACTTAAACCCTTCTCATCTCCATTCACATCATCACTCTTCATCAATCTGTTGCTTAATAAATCTGATCAAATCTAAGGCAGCAGTACTTTCTCTTTCAACTTCCAAGCCAAGATCAAGCATCCTTTGTAATAAATCCTTAGAAATAGGATACATTCTTTCAACTAACATATGGATGACTGTTCCATCTTCAAGTTCTAGTATGTAAACTCCACAAGCTTCATACAATCTCTAAGTGACAATCTTCCAATTTTGTTGATCACTCTAGAAATCACTTTGATCATTTTCTTCTATTGAGGATTCCATCATTATCTTTAAATCTCCCCAAAGAATCAACTCAATTCCTTCCATTTTGACTTCTGAGTAATGCTCCATTACTAAATCATACAGGTGAAATAAATCTCGCCTATCAAATATATGCAATACCTCTAATAGATAGTTGAATGCTCTGAAGTTCCCATTTGCTCTGTAGATAACAAGATAGTCTCCATCTGGTGATGAAATACTTGTTCAACCATCATTACAGATTTTCTCTCTTTATTTACTATCCTTGGTACCTTCAAATGTAAGGATAATCTTTTTAAAAACCACTTTTTTGTGCTCATCTTTCACTTATCAAACATCTGATTGTGGTCTTTTCCTTTTCCTAGCAAGCATCTTTATATGACCACCTTTTCTCTTCTTTGTACCATGCTCTGTCACATCTACCTTAGCAGGTACCTTTGCTGTGTCTTCTTTCTTTGGAGTTTCTTTGAACCTTCATTCCTTATGTAACAAACAAGTATTTTGTTAATCCAATGTATCTTTTTCAAACGACACGTTTAGTAGTCGTTCTCTGATCTTGTGCTATTGACCCAATAATGTAACGCCTTCGGATATTCAACATTCCGCTGCATACTCAGATTTGAGGGTGTTACATCAGGTCTGTGTGTTTCTTGTTTCCAACATGTTACAAATAAGTCATCATTTGATTCCTTAACTGAGTTCTTGTAGGAGGTTTATTTCTGATTGCAATAGCTCTTTGTTTTGCAAGAAACCTTCTTTGAGCTGCAATTGTATCATGAAGGAACTTTGCTCTCTCTTCCACAATGAACTGCTCTCTCTCTTCATCTTGAAGTCTTAGAGCTAGAAGTCTATCAGCTTTAATTCTTGCTTGGATAAAATCATACTCATTTGAAAGGGCAGTCTTTATAGCTTCTTCTTCAGCTTGCTTTTTAACTTCTTCTGCTTCCCAATCTTCTTGTACCTTTCTTTCCATCTCTTCATCCCTAGCAAGTTGCTTAAATTTCTTTTCAGCTTCAGGAATACCTTCAGATTCAGTATCAGACTCATCTTCCTCTTCAATTTTCTTTTTCCCTTTATCTTTTGGATCAATCTTTGGAAGAGGCTTTAATGTCAATAATGATCTGGTTGAAGTAGTCCTTGGTCTCTCAGTCTCCTCAACATCCTTAAGTTCAACTCATTTCTCCTTTTCTCTTGAAACTGCTTTGGCTTGGCTCATGTTGAGAAGAACTTGAGCAATAGTTTCATCATCTCCAAAAGTTGTAGGAGTAGGTGTTTGAGTTGTTGGAGTAGCACTTCTTCCTTCAGTTTGATCATCAGTACCTTCATCTGGTCTGTCGGTACTAACTTCTTCCTTGTCAGTACTAACTCTTGATCTGTCAGTACTAACTTTTGATCTGTCAGTACTAACTTTTTCCTTGTCAGTACTAACTACATCTTCAGTACTAACTTCCTTTTCTTCCCTTTCTTTCTCTTCATGCACCACGAATCTTGACCTCCCCATATCTTGAGCATTCTTAGTATCCATAAAATCCAACGTATCATCAGCAAGCTCATCAAACAATGGATCTTTATGGACTGAAGGTTCAGCTTTGGCAGGTTTCCTCCCCTGTTTAGATACAGACTCCTTTTGCATCCACTGTTTCTTCAAGGACTTCTTTCCTGCCAATCTTTGCTTCAAGGAGACACTCTTCATCCAAGCTCTGTGGTGTGTGATAACAGGTTTGGCTTTCTTCTTAAGCTTCTTGATCTGTGCCTTCAAGTGTTTTATTTCCTTGGCTTGATTTGTAACCTGTGTACACAAGGAGATACAAAGATCATACATACTTTGGAATGTCATGTCACCCTCATTCTCTGAAAGGGATTTATCACTGGATGACTGACCTCCATGATTCCCACCAGAACCCTCTGGAATGGAAGTAAGAATATGAGTAGTAGGTGAAGGTATAGGAGAAGGGTTAGTTTGTGTCTCATGTTGGTCTTCACTTAGGTGAGGAGGAGAGGGTATAGGTTGAGGTTCGGATTGTCTTTCTAAAGTGTCACCCTCATCCTTAGTTGGTTGAACCAACATAGAATCAAACAAAGGTGTTACATTCCCTGAAAAATGTTTTCCCTTTTTAACCATAAAAGAGAAAAATTTACTAGTCAAAGCATTAATAGGGAAATGGTCTAAGGGAACAGGCACATTCTTTAGCTTTGTATCCAAAAAGATTAAAATAAATCTTGGATACATAACAAACTTTTTCTTTGCATCCAAGTGTCGCATCATACCATCAAAAATTAATTTAGAAATATTATATTTCTGATTAGTGGTTAAGCAAATTACTGTTGTGGCTATATTAGTAGGAATTTGATCCTAAGAAGTGATTTTAGAACTTATGCAGTGATTCATGGTATGAAAAAGAAATCTCCACTGGGGTGAAAACAGAGCTTTGTTAAATGTTAAGACAGTTAGGTCCCCCTCATACCCCATTAGCTGAATAGCATTAAATATAGCCTGATTTGGCAAAGAATCTATCCCATCAGCATCATCAAAAAGAAGATCACTTCTTATTGATGCCTCTGAGATAGACACATCGCTTGCTGCTCTCTTTGGCCATTAATACCTAACATTGTTGATTATTTGGATTTTGCAAGACATCCAAAACTGTTCAACAAATGTAGTAGAGACTACAGGACTTACAGTGAGAGCATAGTGAATGGAGCTTCGCGTAAGAAAGCTGATAATCTCATGAAACTCTGTATTCCCATCAGTCTTTTCCAAGTAAGCGACCATGTTGTGTTTAGGGCATGATTCAAGAACAGCCATACTTGATGAATTGATAAGCGACGATGAGTAAAAGATTAGGGTTTGATAGAAGAAAGCGATTAAGAGAGTTTACGTGAGTAAACTGTGCAATTGAGATGGGTTTATATAGGTTGAACAAACCCAAAATCAAAGAAACCATTTCAATTTACACTTTAGACCCTTGGCGGTATTTTCTCCAACGTCTTTATAGCGGTACTATCTTTGCCCAACATATTAACTTTGCACTGTCGTGTACTACTTTTGTCAACCAAGGAATGAAAATGTCTCTGGGCAAACAACAGTCTTCAGTACCATTAATCTCTTTCCAATTGACTCTCTAAAACCCAAAATAACTCTGAAATTCATCATTATGGTCAAGGGATTCTTCTTGCACACTGAACACTTATACACAACTGTAACAAAAATCATATTGCCATCCCCTTAGCTAAATGCAGTTTATGGTTGATCATCCCGAATAGTAACTATACCAAAGGAACTGGAAAACCTAGTTAACATCAAATGCATTGGTTAGGAAGATCAGCAACATTGTCATCAGTGTGTATCTTTAGCACCTGGATAAGTTTCTTCTCAATAAAGCATCCTATATTGATAGTGGTGCCCTAATTGCAATATGCTTTGTTTTGGAGTGAAATACTGGATTCTTTACAATGCATATTGTACTTTCATTATCAATGTAGATCTTTGTGTTTATGAAATTGAACCCATAGTCTAACATTTGATTTTGAATCCACAAAACTTGCCCACAGCAATTTGCAGCAGCAACATATTCTGCCTCTATAGTAGAAGTAGCCACAATTGTCTGCTTTTTGCATTGCCATGAAATAAGTCTCCTGCCAAGAAATTGACAACCTCCTGTTGTGGATTTCCTGTCAAGATTTGCTCCAGCATAGTCACTATCTGAGTAAGCTTCTAGGTCAAATGATGATACTCTAGGATACCAAAGGCCCAGTTTAGGTTTGCCCTTTAGGTACATAAAGATTCTCTTCGCATCATTTAGATGGGAGGTCTTTGGAGTTACCTGATACCTAGAACAAGCACAGACTGCAAACATAATATCAGGCCTAGAAGCAGTCAAGTACATTAAAGAGCCAATCATAGATCTATAAAGGTGTACATCCACATCAGTAGCTTCCTCATCCTTGAACAAAGGCTTCTGGGTCTTAACTGGTGTACTAGCAGTCTTTATACTGGCAAAATCAAACTTCTTTAGGATTTCTGCAGCATACTTATCCTGACTTATAAAAATAGGATCTTCTTTTTTTTTGACTTTTAATCTAAGAAAGAAGGTAAGCTCTCCCATAGAACTCATCTAAAATCTACTCTTCATTAATGCCTCAAATTCATCACACCAAGATCTCTTTGTAGAACAAAAAATAATGTCATCCACATAAACTTAGACTAACATGATATTATTTTTGTCCTTCTTAATAAAAAGAGTCTTGTCAATAGTTCCTCTTCTGTATCCACTCTTCAACAAGAAAGTAGATAAAGTAGCATACCAGGCTCTAGGAGCTTGGTGTAAATCATAGAGAGTTTTCACAACTTTGTAGACCTTCTGAGGACACTTAGGATCTACAAAATCTGGAGGTTGAGACGCATATACCTCCTCATCAATTGTGCCATAAAGGAAGGCACTCTTCACATCCATCTGATAGACTATAAATCCCATATAAGAAGCAAAGGCCAAAAAGATCCTAATGGCTTCAATCCTAGCCACAGGACCAAAAACCTCATCATAGTCTATCCCTTCCTCTTGCCTATGTCCCTGGGTAACCAACCTTGCCTTATTTCTAACCACAACACCCCTTTTATCCTTCTTATTTCTGTAAACCTATTTTCTCCCAATTACCTTCTTCCCATAAGGCAAATCTACAAGAATCCAAACTTTTCAGAATCTTGAATTGCAACAGGTCTTTCCTGTCAATACCATCAACCCAACTTTCATCTTCAATGGCTTCAGATATCTTCTTGGGTTCAATTTGAGATAGGAAGCAAGCAAACAAGCAGTGTTGGAAACTCTTGTGATTATTTCTTCTCTGATTTTGAATATAACTTACAAAAGCATGGGCTATAAAACTTTTGTTCACCTTGCTCCTTGTTTGAACTGCTGATTTTGGATCTCCAAGAATTTGAGTTGTAGGATGAATAGAGTGTATCCTTAAACATTCACAGTGTATTCCTAAATATGAAGTCAGAGCCACTCAAACCCTCATCATCCATATAGATGCATTAGGTAAAAAATACCGATCATTTGGAATGTCATAATATTTCGTCAAAGCAGTTATTAGGAGAATCATCTTGGTCAGCATAGTTGGTTAGATCAGGGTAAGATGGTCCACCAAAAGAACTGGCAGTACTAACTGGTGTGCGAACAGTATTAACGGTGTTAGTACTGGTAGCTCTAGCAGCTCCTGCTTGAAGAAGCAAATCCTTAGTTTCTTGAGCAAACTCCTTTCTAAGAGCTTTAGCTGCATCATTAGCCTCCTTTTCTTGTCTTTTAAGCCTTTCAAGCTCTTCCAAAAAGGCTTGATCCTCCTGGTCTACTGGCTCCTCATTTGTCTTTAAACCAGTATCCTTATTAGGCTTTTCACCTTTATTCTTTGCTTCTGAGCTCTTGACTGTTGAAGTATAAGAAGAACATATTGGCAGTACAAAGTAGTCTTGAGCAGGGTCAGCTTCCATTTCAAAATGTCTTGCATTAATATTATCTTATGTACATGCACTATGATTAGCTTCTTTTGGACCTGCAGTTTTGTTAGCTTGATTCTCTGATCTCACATGTTGATAATTCATTGAATCAGTTAAATAATCAAGATCAAACAGCCAATTAGGTCCTTTTCCTGCAACATTTGGTTTATTTTCTAAAAAGTTTATATGCAAGTTTTCTTCAACTCTCTTGGATTCTAAATTGTATACCCTAAAAGCCTTGATATTTAGGGAATATCCAACTAAAAATCCTTCATCAGACTTCCCTTCAAACTTGCCCAGATGGTCAATGGTATTCAAGATGGTCAGATGGCACCTAAAAGGTCTTATATAGCTTATGATTGGTATCTTACCTGTTAAAAGTTCATAAGGTGTCTTGTTTTAAGGCTTGGTCACTAATACCCTATTAAGAGACGAGTTGAGAGAGAAATTAGAAAAAGGAAAATGGAATTTTTATAAATGAACCAACTTTCTTTTCCTTGGTGGAAAAGTTACTTATATACCCTGACACATTAAGTGACATTCGGGATATTAGACTAGGACCCGGGCTCGGGTTTTGCTTGGGATTAAACCCGAAACATATACAATATTAGATTAACTATAGAGCCCGATTCCTGATACTTTCCTATTACAACGTTAACTAATTGATTGATCGAGACTAAAATACATAATGGACGAACTTCATGTTTGACTCAATATTTTGAGGCTAACAGTTCTTAAGAAGAACACCCAACTAAACTTGCTAAAATCATCAGTGATAACTAGGCAATAAGTCTTATGGTTTAAGCTCCTTACAAATGTAGGTCCAAATAAATCCATATGCAGAAGCTGTAAGGGATGGCTAATAGAGCTCGCTGATTTGGCCTTACAGGAGGCCTTGTGTTGCTTTCCTTTCTGACAAGCAACACAAGTGTTGTTATTGTAAAAAATCTTTAAAGGTAAACCTCTTACAAGGTTTCCCTTTACAAGTTTGTTTAAGTTTTTAAAGTTAACATGACACAACCTCCTATGCCATTTGTTAGATTCATCAATTGTTGCATTTGCAATTAAATAGGCTAAACCTCCAGAAGGAACAATGTTTTCTAGATTGAAATTGTACATATTGTTTTGTCTAGGGATTCTAAGTAAAACTTGATTTTCATCAGGTAACTTAAATTCAAGAGACAAAACAAGACATT
>BQNB010096548.1:0-25598 GCA_026074375.1 Tanacetum coccineum
AAGTAAACTAAATTTAACTCCTAAAAAATGTAAACTAAATTTCTAAACCTAAGATAGGACAAAAGGAAATTTTAGGAAAAAGAAAAACATTTTTTTGATTATTTTTGAATTTTTTTATCAATTTAAAAAACTATTTAATTCTAATTAAATCCTAAAAATAAAATAAATAAAAAAGAAAATAATTGAAATTATATTTTTTCTAAGTAAAATAAGTAAAAAGAAAATTTTAGAAAAAGGAATTACTATTTTTGGCTTTTTAGATTAAAAGATATTATTTTTCTAAAATTAAACTAATTAAAAATTTAACCTAATTATTAATTAAAAATTAAAAACTAACTAACTATAACTAACTGAGGACTAACTATGAAAAACCTTAAAGGACTAATAGTGAAAACAAAGGGACAAACGGGGAACTAACCGAGTTAACAAGCAAATATCAAAATTACAAAACCTACCCTGAGGCCAAGCCCGATTCCACCCCAAGTCCCTTAAAGCCTAGAAATAAGTTGAGATTTAAAAAGTGCTTTTTAGGAAAAACTTGAAAGAGCAAAGTTGGAGAATAAGCTGGCAAGAACAACTTTAACAAAGGCTATATGGGCTTAAAACCACTAATAAGCTCAATAAGAGCTTATCAATAAGCTGTTTACAGAAACAAGGGCTTATCCTTGGTTTTTGCTAAATAAGCTGTAAAAAGCTCAAAATAAGCTTAAAGTAAAATCTAAAAGCTGTTCTGAACTCCCTAAGATGTGCTTAAACTAATTGAGAAAAGAAACAAAAGCTGGAAACACTTTTAAGCTAATGAAAATGATTATGAAAATGGCTAACTCAGGGATTAAGCTAAAATGCACAAAATCAAATTAAGCTAAAAAGCTCAAAAAACAAATCTAGACTATGAGCTTCTGAAAACTTATTAAACTACTTATAAACTAACTATTTAATCAATAAAAACTACTACCTTAAGCTGGAATTCAGATTTTTAGAAACTAAATATTTAACCTACTGTTTTTGGTCTTTTGGCTGTTTAAGCTGTTTTTTAAGCAAAATTAAGCTAGCAAATGAAGTTGGAAATGGAAAATAAGCAGTGACTAATCCTAAGTTATATGAAAACTAAAACAATCCTAAATCTAAGCTTCTAATTCCTATTTTATTTATCTTAAAATGAAGTTTAAAGATCAGCAGTACTAACTGATGTTAGTACTGCTGGTGCAATTGGCACAAACAAAGATCAATAGTGCAGGCACCCTTGATGCTGCTGCTGCACTTGACACACTCTATTGAGTGTGTCAAAACTAAATTCAATTACTCTTAAAGCCTAGAGATCCTAGGACAAAAATAAGCCAACTAATTTTAATCCTAAAGGTATCCTGGTGCTTGAACCAATATAATAAGCTATAGCTTTTGAATTTTAGCAAACTAACTTACAAAAACTCAATTCCTAGTGATCTTGAATAAAACCTAAACTAACTCAAACAAATGCACAAGAAAACGTTGACTTCTAGTGGTCAAATTATCCTAAACCAAACACCCCTTTAACTGAATTATGAATCTTATTAAGCTGCTAGAATAAAATTCAATAAACAAATCCTAATTACCAGATATTAAACATATTATAATGAACCTAATAAGCATAAAAACTTAATCAAATAAGCCTAAAAATAATAAGCTACTACTATGCATATTTTTTTGGTTTTTTATGAATTTTAAGACAACTATATGAAAGACTATGATCTAAACTTAAGCAAAAACAGATTAACTAAATAATCTAATAAGCAAAATAAAAGAGATATAAGCACATATAAGCTAGTAATTTAAGCAAACAAGCAGATCTAAGAAGAAACTATGCTATAACTAATTAGGCTAAATTATGAAATACAAGTAATCTTAAAAGGAAACTCACTCAACCTCTAGCTGAACAAGAGGTCCCAAAAGGGCAGCTACAAGCTCTCCTAGCTTATAAATAAGCTAGGAGTTAAGTCCATAGAGATCCTTCCCTTACTGATCTCTCTTCCAAATAAGCTCATAAATTCAAATCCAAAGGTAAATAGAACTTAAGCTGATTTATTGAATTTAAGTATGATTAAGACAATTTTAAGCTCAAACCTAAGCTTATAGACTTAAGTGAGCTATAAGAGCTTATTGACTATTTTAAGACATTTAGATCATCAAAGATTTAAAGACAAGATTAAAACAAACTTGATTTATATTAAGAGAAGCTGTTGATTACAATAATGAAGGGAAATTACACTAGAAAAGCTTTTAAAAATAGAAAATTACAATAAGCAATAAAAACTACAATAAGCTACTAAAATTCTACGTCCGTGTGTGTGAGGAATGAGGGCCTTTTTATAGCAGCAGAAGAACATTCTAGGACCTTAGCTTCCATCAATCATCCACCTTTGATCATCTCTAATCATTAGATCTTTGTTTTTGGCCGTTGGATCACTTGTGTACACTAGAGGATTGCCAAGCTGTCATTCTTTGATTGTGACAGCTTGTGCTACTTATGTGAGTGATTTGAGAGCAAAACCCACATTCCATTTGTGCTTCTCCATTGATGACGTGGCCTGAGCTTGAGTGAGGGCTTAAGTAAGCAATTGATTAGACTATAATATCCCTGCCATTTTGTAGAAGACCTCTTGAATTACCAAAATCACCCTTTAATTTCTATTTGCCCTTTGTTTTTGACAGTGTGGTGAAATGGGGAAGAACATGAATAGTGCTTGGGATCTTTTGGCGCCTAAATTCATTTTAACTGAATTCGGTAAAAATTCGGTTTGAACTTAAGGTTAATTACACAATGAGCCCCTCTCTTTGTTATCTCTAAAGTATAGTGTAAAAGAAGTTTAGAAAATGGCAATTTAGGTCCTTGTTGTTTTATAAAAGAGTAATGGGCTAGGTACTTAGGCTCTTGGATCCGGGTGAGGTAATTTAGGGTTTTTAGGGCCCATTAAGGTTTCAAGGGCCCAATAAGAGGTGAGGAGTTATTTTTGGACTTTGGTGAAACTTAGAGGGTGAAAATTAGGGATGGCAATGGGTCGGGGAATTTCGGGGATCGTACTTACCATCCCCATCCCCGTTTCTCAGCCTCATCCCCATCCCCGTCCCCATCCCCATCGGGGAATCGATTTACATCCCCATCCCTATCCCCAATGGGGACCGGGGATCCCCACGGGGATTCGGGGATTTTTCGCCCTTATAAATTAAGCATAAAATTACACAACTAAACTAAAATATAAAGAATTGACCTACATAATGTCTTAGAACGCATACGTTGTACATAGTTTGATTAATTAAAATGTCATTCAACTTTAAAGCATCATAAATACTAAAATATCACATATACTTTATAAATAAAATGGATCGAATGTGTGTATTCGGAAAAAATATTAGTTGAATAATATATAGTTAGTACTTAACATTTTAAAAGTAGTTGATTCATTAAATATGGCATATACATACAAATATACTTCAAGTATAATACTTGTCAATACTTACTAACTTATACATATACATGTACATGTAGCATTAATATACAAATAATTTATATATATTTGTAGATTAAAAAGTTCGGGGTCGGGTACGGGACCGAGGATTTATGTTATCCCCATCCCTGCCCCATCCCCGGTTTCATAATTCGGGGATTCCCCGTCCCCATCCCCATCCCCGGTCAACTCGGGGATTCCTCGGTCAATTCGGGTTTGGAGACCGGGTCCCCATCGGGTACGGGTTTTATTGTCATCCCTAATTCTTGTCCTTCCCTTGATTTTGACCCCTAGCAGCCAATTGCGGTTTCTTTTGCTAGTTCTGGACCTTGCCTACTCGAATTGCATGAAGTGCATGATCTTTCTTGGTCAGAGTTTGTTCATGTAGCTTTAGTATAGCATGCAACTCATTAACCGTCTTCCCCATGCTATGCATATTATAATTTTCCTCAAAACTGTCAAATTCCTTGCACAGAGAGATCAAAATGAGACCCACTCCAAGGTTAAGAGACACAGGGTGGCCTAGGCACTCCAGATTGTCTATATAGCTCTTCATTTTGAGAACGTAAGAGCTTACAGACTGCCCTTCTTCCTGTTTGCAAGAGTGAAAGTCTCTCACAGTCTGAAGAAGGTCCTGCTCTGCTTGTTGAGCAAACAGAGTTTTTAACTCGCATAAGCACCAAGGTTTTCCAGATTTCGTCGGATTTCTAGTTCCATGTTCATGAGCATGAGTCCAGCAATTTATTTTGATCCTTTAAGCCATGCAGCATGCAAGAGTTTCTGGAGCAACTTGCTGACCAGCTTGAGCTGGGACAGGAGTAGGAGGAATTCGCTGCTCTAGGTAATCCAACTTATCCTCAACTGATAGTACAATCCTAAGTTGTCGATACCAGTCAATAAATTTGGGTCCAGTTAATTTATGTTTCTCGAAGAAACCCCTGAAAACCGAATTGTTAACGACCGAGGTAGTCATCTACAATCAAACAAAGTTCAAATAATTAGTATCGTCGATAATTAAATTCTTAAAAGAATTAACTACCCAATTAATTACTAATAATACTAAGACTTGACCTCCCACTTATTACCGGAGGTCTGACCAACGTGTAAACAAGTAGGGCAAGAGGTAAGCGACGAGCGTTAATTGCATAGAATGCAACTCTTAGTTTTATGAGACTTATGACATTAGTAAATCTTATAGCAATGTCAAATGCATATTTTGTCTCATCTTATGCCTCGGGTCCGAGGTCTAACCAGGTAACTCGATTTAAGTCGACCAAAAAAGAACGTGTGAAAATTGACATAGATCTCACCTATGAAAAAATTCGCCATGGGTTGGAGAGGCCTTGAGGTCTAACCAAAGAGGTCAAACCAAGTGCACGTGTTCTTTATTTTTGGCTGACATAGACTTAAATGTTCACATAGGGGTATACACATAAATGTGACAAAATCGTGTACAAGAAGCATGCAAAACATCTTGTAGCACAAGTTAAGAAAACATTTTGTTAACATTTTTTATATAGACATCATTTTTTTAAATGTTCTCGATAGCTCCATTTTGGACGCACAAAGAAGCGGAGAAACAGGTCAGCGCGAAGCATATTAAAAACTTGACTTCTTTTGGGGAGCCTGAGCAACCCGCCTTAAAATTCTCTTATAGTTTGTCCATAATGAGGGAGCCAAACTTTCAATTGACTAATGATGTATTAATGTTATGAAAAACCCTTTGTTAACATTAGTTATATATTTGCCAATATCACGGGAATCATTAAAAATTGATCAAACCCTATATTGTACTTTTGCATGTATCCGAGGACACAAACTATTCTAATAATTCCCTCATATGCCAAAGCATGTAGTGGGGCGAAAGAAGATTAAAGATCAATTTAACCCTAGAAGTTCACTAAAGCCTTGGTCAATTAAGCCATGGAGCAGTAGTGATTCATCATATGATAAAAGCATATAAAAACTAAAATTACACAAGAAATCAAATTTCATAGTTTAATGTTCGTATTAAAATTGTCCAAAAACCCCAGTTTCACAAATAACACGTAATTGGTCACAAAGAGTATGCTTACATGTATAATATTAGACATGTTCAAACCAAATATCTCTTTAAGTATTAGTCTGTTTTTAGAGTTTCATAAAGTCCATATGCAAATATTGAGCAATCACATGGCATATCACGTATAAGCAATTAAAACAGATAAAAAGATGGTGTAGAAGTGAAGACAGACTCTTATATGGAAAGCAGTAAATCATATAATGCCTCGAGTTCTCAAAAGAGTCTTCCGCAAACAGAGAACCAAAAGACTCTCACTAGGTTTTCTGCTAAAGTGCCTAGATCGCCACATCCATCATATAGCATGATTGCGTGAGTCTTAAGGCTGAGATAATAGAATAGAATAACATGACAGCTTAATTAACTTTTAATTTTAATCTATTCTTCTTATTAACTAGTAACATAGGGCTAGATTCTAGGTCTTTATTTATTCTTTATGGCAAGAATTGCCTGTTGTTGCTATAATTTTCCAATAAAACAATAAATAAACATTTTCTAATGCAGCCCTAGCGTGTTTAATTCATGTGTAACCAATAAACACCAAATGATTTGACTTGTGATGCCACTGTTAGGATTTAACAACTAGTTAACCAACAACTACGAGTACGCAGCGGATATGGATCTAGTTTAGCATATATGATTAACACACAAATAATATGAGAAAGCTAACCTTTGATGAATGACTTAAATGAATCAAACGAGAACTAAACCTTTGAAACTAGTGGAAAAATTTCCACCTCTATGGTTGCTCACACAAACACGTCCAACGAGCACGTCTAAATACTAGTCTTACTTCACGTATCACCCAAACAACACTTGTATACCAATACAACCTGAATCAAGCACCAAATCAACCCAATTAAACTTGTACCGAAAATCAGATAATAGAACTAGGGTTTCCACCGAATTCGGTTTAATCGAATTTCACCAGAATGAACCAAAAATTACCAAAACGAAAACCTAGTTGTTTCTAATTGTTGTCAACCCTTTGAGAACCTATAAACCAAAGCCTTAAGCTCTTGTGAACCTTGTGGGATCGAATCACACCTAGAAAATCCCTTTTGGGTTTTGGTTTATATGTGCTTATTCTGGGCTTATTTATAGTTTTTACAAGAAGTTGTTTTATTAAATTTGCTTATTTTTATCTTAAGTTTAGTTTGTTAAAAAAATAAAATAATATGGACAATGTATTTATATTTTTTTTTCATAAAACATAAATTTCATTCAAAACATTAAAAGATTACAAGGTTTTTGAAAGTAAAATGACAGAATTTAATTGACATAAAAACACTAAAAGTAAAATTAAACTACTCCTAAAATTACCCTCCTAAAAATAAAATAAGCTAAGTCTATGTATAGAAGAAGAACAACTTTAATGTGTGCTTGTTATGTGAGTGTCTTCAAAGTATCATCTCAGTCATTGAAAAATCTTGTTCCCGAAGTTTATTAATCATAGCCTTTGATCTTTTGTCTTTATTCCTTGCCGAATGAGGTGAGAAGGGATTGCCAACATGGAATTATTGTTTTGTGATGTGGGTTTTGATGTATAGTGATGTTTTTGTCTGGTTGCAGGTCATCACGTAAAGGGGGAGGGTGAATAGTAAAAATGGCGAGAAATGGTTTGGGGTACTATTGGTTTAATTGGGGTGCAGGGTAAAAAGGACGTGGGGTGTAAATGGTTTAGGATGGCAGGGGGTAAAGAGTTAACGTTTGTTAGGGGAGAAGGACAAGGGGTGAAAATAGTTTAAGGATTGAGGGGGTGAATGTGTTAGTCCTAAGGACTAACAATGTTAGTCCTTAAGGACTAACAATGCAAAAAGTTTAGTGGTGTTGTGGGCTAACGGGGTTAGGTTTGTTTGGGCCTAGTTAAATGGTTTTGGGCTTATACTTGGCCCGGGTAAGTTTTTTTTTAAATTTTTTGGACCTAAAAAACTTATAAATATAAAGGCTTTATTATATAAATAACAAATGATCTTAAATATAATATGGACTGAACCGGCCCATCAAAATGGGTACGGGATATGGTCCAATTTAAAGATTTCCGTTCGTTTTTGACTGTCGTCTTGACTTTTAGACTTTGATTTTTGGATGAAAATGACGGTTTGGTTGACTTTATGACTTTGACAAAAGAATTTTGACTTATCTCCCACGCGTCTTTCCCATCCGTGCTCTCGGTTTTGTCCGTTTTGGCTTCGTTTTTGTCCTTTCTTTAGATATCCGTTACCTGTACAATACAAACGCAAAACACACAAATACAATGTATTCTAGGTATGTTTCTAGTCATATTAGAGCTAATCCAACTAACATAATGTAATACATGCCCCCGTACCCCCCTTTTAGCTCCGCCCTGACTGTAAGGCCCACTTCTTATATATTCTTTCACCTCCTCAAAACGTAGATCAGGCACAAATTACACACGAGGTCGGACAAGTGAAAAACATTACTCAAGAATATTTGTTATTATATCTGTCAGAATCATTTTTGCATGATACATGAATTTTCCATTTTTTAATTGAGCATATGTGGATATACTCATTCAGTTACTTATGAACGGGTCAAATGGGTAAAAAATTCCCATTCAATTTCTTGATAGAAAATAATGCCTAAAAACGTTATTAATATTTTTCGATCTCTCTACGTTTTGATATTCCCAAAATATAAAAATGTTTTATGTAAAATTAAAACGTAAACAAGTAATTAGTTATAAATTTTCATTTCAAAAATTAATCACTTCAAGGTAGGGGTGAGCATCGGTCCAAAACCAGACCGGACCGGCCAAGACCAGATCGGACCAAGACCGAGACCGAAATAGTCCAAAACTCCAGACCGAGGACCGGACCAAAATGGTACGATCTGGTCTGGGTCGGTCTGGTCCGGTTCGGTCATCGGTCATCGGTCTGGTCCGGTCCTATAAGGCATAATAATCGGGGCTTTTGGTAAGACCGGACCGGACCGAAGACCGAATTGGTCCAAAACACCAGACCGAGGACCGGACCAAATACATTAGGTCTGGTCCGGTCGGTCTGGTTGAGTCCGGTTTTCCAGTCCGGTCCGATCGAACGGTCCATATGCTCAGCCTTACTTCAAGGTATGAATAAACAAGTGCTTAGTTTAATTTATGATCAAAGGAATTTTTATTTTAAGCGTTACATTTTTTATAAAATGTCTCACACATTTTTATAACTTATAAAAAACATTTTTGTATTTAAAAAGAAATGTTTTATTCAAAATAAATATTTTGAATTCAAATTTCTCACATAAAAACGGCTAGTTTTGTTACAAAAAACACCTCCCTTGAAAAGGATAAAAATAGGAGCGTCCAGCTATGGGCGGCCCCCTTATAGGCAAGGGCGCCCCCTTTAGTGATATGGGGGCCGACCATAGAGCTAAGGGGGCCGGCCTCACTTTTTGACTGCCAGCTTTTCCTATAAATAGTGGATTGTTCCAACAAATTTTTTCACATTTTGCACACCCATTCTTTCTATCTTAAATCAGCAAACACATTCTACTAAATCCTTTGATCATTTAATTCTAAGTATTTGTTTCTAAATGATTCAAGCTTAGATCCTCAAGTGCAAGAGAAGAATACTTCCTACCATCAAGTTATGAAGTATTATAACTTAGTTAGTGTTCTCGTAACATCGTTATGATTGTGTTGTAAATTTGTAATTCATTTATATCTTGTGTAATTGTTTGTAATAGTTAGATCGTGGTGATCGTAAAATGAAGAGGTAGATTGGTGTGATTGTGCTGGTGTTTAGGAAAAGTGATCTCGTGCTAGTGCGGTTAGTATTTTAGGCCTTAAAATACAAAGCGTGTGGTAGATTGGTTCTAGCTAAGATTAAAACTCGACATTTGGCTTAGTGTCAGAAATTAGTATAAGCTTTGTGTGTACGATTTTCTCCTCCTAAAGGGAGTTTGTTGACATAGTGAAGAGAACTCTCGAGTTGGGTACTCGGGGAGTAGAGTAGGGCGAAGAGGAGCTTCGTTACCGAACCACTATAAATCTTTGTGTTGTGGTTTGATCTTTCTAACTCTCATCTCTTTTCTTGCACATTTATATTGTTTATTCTTATTGTTTAGTTTATTAGATATATTGTTCATATTGGGTGTACAATTAAGATCACATATTATCGAATCTAAGTTTCTATAAACAAACAATACGTTAAATTAAAAAGCAGTAAACTATCGAAGATCGATGTATTCACGAGGGTAGAGTTGTTGATCAACTTTACTACACATCGATCGATGTTTCACTAATATCGGTTTCAATTATCTTTACAAAATTGATGAACCGGTTGTTCCTCGTTTCATTCTTGAGTTTTATAGTCAAGTCAAAATCCAAAAGGATGAATCAGGTCATCTCTTAATCTCTTTCATGATCCAACATGAATTCATCACTCTCACTCTCGCTCAATGTGGACAAATGCTTAAAATTCCATTTTATGGTAAAATTGTCTTCACCAACGAATGGGATCATACATCTCTTTATATTTTTTGTGAGCCCGATGGTCCTTATCACACCGAACTCCCTTCTCCTGAGGAAATTCATCAATTTCTTTGATTTGATCATGCCAACTCTAATCGTGTCATCAAAAATAAAAATGTCATCCTTACCTCAAATCAAGTCCTCACCAAATAAGTGAGAAAAGACATGAAATGTTTGGAAGAATTCATTCATGAAAATGTTTTCAGACTAGGAGGACACCGGGATCATCTTCCAGCTTGTCTTGCTCACATGTTGTATTGTATCCTTGCCGAAAAACAATACAATCTTGTCTATTTCGTCGCAAGACGAATAGAAAATGCCCGGGCTACTCCAACGACAAACCTTCCTTATGGTATGGTATTGCCATGCCTATTCTATTTTATCATGGACCACTTTCCTCACCTTGACAACATCATTTATAATGTCGTTGATTATGTCATGCGTCCTCTCATTCATAAACAAGCTCACAAACCTCAAAGTGACCGTGGCATACAAAAAGCACGTCATTCCACTTCATCCTCTTCAGCTCATCATTTTGGCTCATCATCAAATCAATAATATGATGATGAAGATGAGGATACTTATAGACCTAGTAGTCCATCTCCTAACTCATTTCTCAACTATCTTTCACCACTCGCTCACCGCAAATATAAAATTCCCACTTCTTTAGAACAAGCTGACCGCCTTCTCTGTCATTCGGCAAGGCGTTAAAAGGAGTCTTCGGAAAGAAAAAGAAGTGAAGATGATGGATGATTTAGCACGAATAATTTGTTTAAGACTTTATGTGAACTCATGTTTATGTTTAATTATTTGTGTGAGGTTAACCCGATTTAGTCAGAAGAACTTGGTATTATGTGGTTAATTCCACCAAAAAGATTGTTTGTTGATCTTACACAAGATGACACTACAACTCCTTCACTACAAAAAGATTGTTTGTTGATCTTACACAAGATGACACTACAACTCCTTCACCACAATACCTTGTCTCTTCAGCTAGTGTTCCAAATCCTCCTTCAAAAACACCATCTATTAGAGACACATCTTCATCCTCTATTGCCTCCAAACTAAAATCATCCACTTCTTCCACACCTCCATCCACTAATGACTACTTGAACTCATCAATCTTATCTCCACCTAGAGTGCCTCCACCACCTCCAACTCAAGAAAATAAGTCTATGGAAATTACTCTCACCCTTTCACCAATAACCTCACTTGACATCCAATTCAATACTCCATCACCTCCACCACCTCTTTTTGGTCATCCTATCCCATGGAACCTACTTGAAGCACATGGTGATTCATGCTTGTGTTGCATTTACAAACGGACTCAGATCTTCGGCTTGGGAGATGAACTCCAATACATGTTTTCTCACATTGAACACATACTCTCCCAACCACCACCACAATTTTCACCACCTCCACCCACACCACCATCAATTTCCCTAAACTAAACATACTCTATGTTTAGTTTCTCATGCTTCAAATAAATTTTCAACTATCTTTTGCTAGCAAGTTCTATGTGAATCTAGAAGACTTAGAATCTTAAGTAGTTTTTATGTATTATTATGCTTCAAGCATAATGTTTTAATATTGTTGTATGCATGATTGTGTTTTATACATAATTTTTATGTCTTAATGAATGAACTCGTGTCTTTAAATTTATTAGTGTATGTGTTGAAAATGGAATAATGTTGGATGGTTGAATGTTATAGTTTTGTTATTCATAGTTTGTTAATATATATACTTGAAACAAATTAGATGTCACACATATTATAAATTAAGTATACATAAATGGTTAAATATCTTTCATGCCTTTGCTAATATGTTAGAATTATATATAGTGTCATTGTTATTCTGACTTGGTTTTGTAGCAAAGTCACCATAGCTTGATTCCTTAGTGCCCTCAAACGAGGGGGGAGTTTCTATCGTCGAATTTCTACATATTTAGCGACGAAGCCTTTTTGATTCTACAAAAAATGGGGAGAAATGAATTAAAACTCACTAAATACATGTTTAAAATAATTTTACATTTAATGAGTTTAGATTTTGTAATCATCAAAAAGAGGGAGATTGTTGATAGAAAATAATGCCTAAAAAGGTTATTAATATTTTTCGATCTCTCTACGTTTTGATAATCACAAAATATAAAAATGGTCTACATAAAATTAAAACGTAAACAAGTAATTAGTTGTAAATTTTCATTTCAAAAATTAATCACTTGAAGGTATGAATAAACAAGTGTTTAGTTTAATTTATAATCAAAGGAATTTTTATTTTAAGCCTTACATTTTTTATAAAATGTCCCAAACATTTTTATAACTTATACAAAACATTTTTGTATTTAAAAGAAATGTTTTATTTAAGATAAATGTTTTGAATAAAAATTTCTCACCTAAAAATGGCTAGTTTTGTTCCAGAAAACACATCCCCTGAAAAGGACAAAAATGGGAGCGTCCAGCTAGGGGCGGCCCCCTTATAGGCAAGGGCGGCCCCTTAGTGATAAGGGGGCTGACCTCACTTTTTGGCTCCCAGCTTTGCCTATAAATAGTGGACTGTTCCCACATAATTTTTCACCTTTTGCACACCCATTCTTTCTGTTCTAAATTAGCAAGCACCATCTAAAGGGAGTTCGTTGACATAGTAAAGAGAACTCTCAAGTTGGGTACTCAGGGAGTGGAGTTTGGCGAAGAGGAGCTTTGTTACCAAACCACTATAAATCCTTGTGTTGTGGTTTGATCTTTCTAACTCTCATATCTTTACTTGCACATTTTATATTGTTTATTCTTATTGTTTAGTTTATTTGATATATTGTTCATATTAGGTGTACAATTGAGATCACATATTATCAAATCTATGTTTTTATAAATAAACGATACGTTAAATATCGTCAACCTGTACAAAACTTTCCTGTTTTGACCTCGACCTATTTGGCTGTTTGACTTGTTACTCAAAATCCAGTTAACCCACCCATTTTTCAGCCATGTCATGAAGCATATAAATGATTTCAAATTTACCTTGTCCTCAGATCTCTGCTTTCGTAGCCCAACAATTTCATCAGCTTCAGCACCAAAAAGAAAAAAGTTCTCCTCTCTAACTTCCTGTCTTATCTCAACATTGGCACCATCTAATGTTCCAATTTGGATGCAGCCATTCATTGCAAACTTCAAGTTGCTCGTCCCGGTAGTGTCAAACAACCACACCTATATTTTCCCATCAGTGGTTATTGAGAAGATAAACTGGTAGATGAAGAAATTAAAATTCACACATTATGAGCTGCTATTCAATCCATAACAAAAGATAAATTATGTTTATATGAAACAATATCATAGTAGTGAATCATAAATTGGATCACATATTCCTTTTTAAATTTTGTTTTCCATGGATCAAATTGGATTACATATTCACTTTGAAATACATGAAATACTGTCACATAACTAAATATAGATGAGTTACATTGATCATGAGGATCTGATTCTTACTCATCCTAATGACTTATAGAATAAAATATACTTTCAAAAATCTTAGTTAGTTGTTCATTACAACTTCAACAAATAGCAAGTAAAAAATATGATAATTATTTATTTAAGCAAAAGACTTGACGTGTGCTTAAACACACATCATTTTATTCCCTTAAAACGTATTAAAATGGACTAAAAACCATAAAAGATGAGAAATTATATTTCAAATATGTTTGGTATGTGTTTTTATGTCTTGCAGGAACAAGGATTGAAAACGAAGCAAAAACGGTCATTTTCAGGTGAGTTTCAATGACGTTTTCATGTTTATCGAGATTCAAACAAAGTCGTAAAAATTCCTCGAGCACTCTATTGGAAAGAGCACAAAATTATAAATCCATCGGTACCTACCTCACTATTTGAACCATTCTTATTCGATCCGGTCAAACCTTATTTGTCCCTTTTTATTAATACTATCTGACATGGTTCATAAGGTATTAAAAGGGTATTAGCTGCATTATAACAAGAGTGCTGCTCTAGCTCAACTGGTCTTGGGGGAAACTATAAATTTGTATACCCGAGGTCATGCGTTCGAGCCTAGGCATGCCTATATATAGCTTGGTTGCCACGTGGCACCACTCAGGTGGTGACACGTGGCGACCCGACCTGGTCAACGTTGACCCGTTAACCGGTCATCGGTCAATGTTGATCGTTGACTGCCACATCAATAAGTGGGTTCCACTTGCTGCCATGGCTGCCACATCAGCAATGACATGGCAAGTGGGACCCACATATGCCACATGGCGGTGGCTATCCAATGACAGCCTACCACGTGGAAATTCTAACATGACAGGTGTACAGGTGCCAGGTATGAGGTTTGGATCCCGATGCAATGATTGGTTAAGTGTACGAGGTACGAGGTTCGTTAACCGAGCCAATCATTGGTGCTCAATACAAGGTTATAAAAGGTGACGTGGCGTCTCATGATTGGCTCTGAGGGAATGTTGTAGCTGGCAATGATGAGGTACGAGATCCAAGGCAATCATGTGGCTATTAATGAGGCGGTTAGAATCTAAAAAGACAGAAATACCCATGTGCTTCATGGGCTTTATATATCACTTCTTTTCCAGCTTTTGTGGTGTTAGATTTTTAGGAATTATTCACATAGTTGTTTAGCCTATTTTGTGTAGATTAGGATTTTTGTAAAAGCTTATTGTTCTAGCTTATTGTGAGGATCTTATTTTACTTAATGAAGATGTGTTTAGATATCACTTAAAGCTTATTCTCTTGGCTTATTTTCTTCTCTTTTCTCTATAGGTTATTTTGAAAATAAGCTCATTTTTTAGCTTATTACTTTTCTTATTGATAAATCTTATTTAGAAATAATTTTTTAACCAAATAAGATATCCATAGTTTATTCGAATAGCTATCTTATTTCTTCTATAAGTGCTTGGTCCAATAAGCTTATAAATAAGCTAAGCTTTAGCTTATTTTCAAATAGGTTTGTTTTTGTCTTATTGTTTTCATAGATTCTTGTCTCGCAACCGAATAAGCTCATTATAGCTTATTCGGTTTGATTGAGCTTATATTTCCATAGGTTTTCCATATTAGATCTAGTTTAGTTAGCTTATTCTAGATCTAATCCTTTTTTCTTATTTCTTCTCTTTTTTTTAGCTTAATTTGAAATCCATAAGGTTACCGGGAGTGCTTATCCACTCAGCTTATTTATTAAGCTTTGAGCATCCTAAATTTTCTAAAGCTTATTTCTAGTTTTATGGTTTCATAGCTTATTTTCTAAAAGAGTATTTGTTATAAAGTTTTCGTTTAGCTTATTTCATTCGGAATTATCTTCGGCTTATTGTTAGCTTAATAAGTTGTTCGAATAAACACAAGGGTTGTTGGAGAGGCTAATGTCTTGGCTTATTTAAGCTTATTACCCTTATTTTCGATTAGCTTATTAAGTTAGCTTATTTAATATTTTAGATTTATTAATAAAAGTAGATCTAGTTTATTTCACTCTTTAAATATGTTATTTTAACAAATCTTAAAAGTTTTTTATAAATCAGTTTTATTTACTTCCAGATCTAGCTTATTTCGTCTTAATAGCTTATTGTTATATTGTGCACTTTTACTTTGATTGTTTTAATGTTGATGAAAGCTTTTTAACACTTAGGCGAAGAGCTTATGTGTCTTATAAGCTTGTTTTACTACTAAAGTTTTAAGCTTTTTAAGCTTTTACTTAGCTAATTAGTGAATAAAGCTCAAAACTTTACTAGCTAATTAGTTATATAAAAACTAATAAAGTTATAAACTTTAGTGTTTAGTTTATAAGATCGGGTGGTTAATTCATCTCCATTTTGACTTAGCGGGTTCTACTTTCTTTCCGATTTCAATCCTTAGCAATATTAGCTTAACTTGTAGTTTAGATAATATGGTTATGATTATTAATGCTAGTTTTGTTGCTATGAGTAGTGAGTAGTTTAATATATGCTTGTTAAGTGATTTGTGATTTGAGAATCAAGTGTGGATTTAAAAGGGATTGTTGATTAATAATTTTCGGATTATTTAGATTTATTATTTGACTATTTTGAAGGGCAAAATCTGTAAAAATAATCACATCAAATCTAGTAATTAACACCATTAAAAGAGATTGTTTTCAAAATAAACCAACGTTGTGAGAAAATAGCTTTTAACGGGTACTAATTCGTTGATAAAATCTTCCTTTCACACTTAATGACCTTATCACTTCACTTGACAAGCATATCCGTTTAATATATATTTTTAGATCATCTACCTTAATATCTCTTAGTTTAAATCTTTAGTATAATTTTTAGTAATATTAAAAATAGTATTTGTAGTATTAAAATTAGTCTTAAAAAACAACCAAAAATATTTGATAACCAAGCATCCAATAGAAAACATAAATGGTGAATTTCCATTCATTTCTCACTGAGGACACGACTCCGGGAGATTAATTATTACTTTTCTCAAAGTAATTCTTACATCAAATGGGAAATACTTATATATTATCTTATTCGACTACGTCTATTTAGACGGAATAAGATTTTAGCGCCGTTACCAGGGAGATTTGTACGACTTTTACATTGTTTCGAGTTAGTGCCTTGAAGATCCTTTCTTTTAAAAGTTTATATTAGTTAAAAAATTATAAAAATCCAAAAATATTTTCTATTTTTTCCATCTTTATAGAAATCCAAAAATATTTTCTATTTTTTCCATCTTTATAGAAATCCAAAAATATTTTCCATTTCTATTTTCTATTTTATTTTCGTTTATATATATATTAAAAAAATCCAAAAATATTTTATTATCTTTATAAAAACCAAAAAAAATACTTTCTATCTTATTTATTTTTAGTGTATGAGCACTCTTTCTTCTTCTAACGAACTTGTTTCTCCTCTTTCGAATCCCGAAAGAATTATAAGTAATGGTGGAGGAAATCGAGTTGATCCGTCACTTTTATTTGATTTTGAAGAAATTAATATGAATCGTAATAACAATCAAGGACCACCTCATGTGCGTCCTATTCCTCAAAATCCGATTCTGGCCCTTAATCTCCAAACGATGGAGGAGCTGTGTCAGCCAACTATGAATGGACGGGGCGGACCGATCGCTCCCGTTAACATTCAGGCTACGGACTTCGGACTTAAGAATCACATAATTCAATAAGTCCAAAACAGTTTTTAGTTTCACGGATTACCGGGTGATGACGCGAATAAGCATCTCGACAGGTTCTTGACTTTCACCCAAAGTATGAAGCAAAATGGGGTCACGGATGACGCCCTGCGTTCTTACCTCTTTCCTTATTCTTTGACACATCATGCCGCCGCTTGGTTTGATCATCTTCCAAAGAATTCTATCCATACTTTTGATGAAATGGTTTCTAAATTCCTATCTAAATATTTCCCTCCTTCTATGGTTACAAAATTAAAGAATGACATTAGTAACTTCCGACAGCTTCTCGATGAATCTTTATTCGAAGCTTGGGAATGTTACAAGTTGTCAATTGACCGGTGTCCTAATCATAATATGCTACCCGTTACTCAAATAGAGACATTCTATAACGGGTTAACTTTGAGACACCAGGATACAATCAATGTTGCTGCTGCAGGTACATTTATAAAAAAGCGACCTGAAGAGTGTTATGATTTAATCGAAAATATGACCGCCCACCACAATAACTAGGATACCTCAGCTCAAACGGGCGAGTCATATAGATCGACCACTTCTTCATCTCCTGAGTTAGTAGCCCTTACTCAACAAATGGCCAAAATGAGCAAAATATTTCTAAAATGTGCCAAATTAATTAGCAAATTAATGTTGTTAGTCTGAGTTGCGAGACTTGTGGTGGTCCACACCATTATTCTGAGTGTCAAGCCACCAATGGCTTTACTCAAGGGGACGTATATGCTACTACACGAAACTACAATACGGGAGGTAATTCTTATTAACCTTAAGGTAATCGTAATATCTTAAGCTATCGTTGCAACAATTATCTTGGACCACCCAGTTTCAATCAGGCAAATAATTTCATGCAAAATAATCAGAACTTTCAAAACAAAATTAACCAGAATCAGAATCAGTTTAATCAGAATCAAAATCATTCTAATCAAGGTTATCAGAATCAAGGTTTTAATCAAAACAGTCGAGGGTAAAATTTTAACCACGGTAATAATTATAATCAAAATAAGGGATTTAATCAAAACCAAGCTCCAAGTCAATCCTCTACGGATGATTTGTTGAAACAATTAATAATCCAGAACTAGAATCAACAAACCTTTAACCAAAACCAGGAGGCCACCAATCAATTATTACAAACTCAAATGGGTCAATTGGCTAAGGCTCTTAATGAAACACTGATCCGCTCAGACTACACCTTAAAATATATACAATATAATAAAATATCAAATATATAGTAAGAATAGTCTAAAAGCAGAGTCAATGATACCGAGAAGTAGTATAGAGTTTTCCCGGGTCGTAAATCCCCAACGAGGCTGGAATGGTAAATCGATACGAATGAATTGATGATTTGAATTGAGAAACAATTGATTTTGATTTTTAACTAGATAAACTAAAATTAATTAAAGAAAACTAAAATTATTCTACGGGAAGCAAGCAATGGAAATTGGGAACCTTAATTAAAACTACGGGGAACAAAAATAGTTATACGGATAAATCCTAAACTACGGGAGCATAAATAATGGCAATGAAAATCCTAAGAAATCTACGGGGAACGTAATTAGGCTAAAAATACTTAACTAAAATAATTAAAACTAATAAACTAAATTAAACATGCAATTATAGACTACCGGGAATTAAATCGCAAGCTAAAACTAAAAATTACAAAAATAAAGTCATAAAATTAATTTTAAAATTTAAATAAATTAAAAATATTCTAACTTAAAAGAAAATGTAAAAATTTTCAAAAACGGAGTTGAAAAACGAACAAAACGGTAAGAAACGAAAAATGCGGGCTCGTAAACGGGCCCGGAACTGAATTTTTAGCAAAAATTACCCTACATAAGTTTTTATATTTTTAATATAAACTAACTGATTAAATAAAATTTTATTAAAAAGAAAAATATTTTTTTGTTAATTTTTGTATTTTTTATGAATTTTTTAAGATTAAAAACAACTATTATTAACACTCAATTAAATTAGGAAAAAAGACAGAAAATATTATTACAAAAAAATCTGAAAAAATCAAATTAAATAAAGAAAAAGTTGAGGAATCTAAAAATATAAAAAGCCCTAAAAGTTACTGTAGCATTTTATATTAATTAAACTAATTAAAATTAAACCTAAAACTAAATTAAATTAAATTAAATAACTAACTAAAGTTAACCTAAGGGACTAACAGTGAAAAGGACACAAGGACTAACGGGGTAACAAGCTAACTAACCACAGGGACTAACAATGCTAACTATAAAAGACAAAATTACACAAATGGTCCCTGAAGTGGACCCCGATTACAAGGTAGGTCCAACAGCTTATTATCAAAAAGCTATAAAAGAAAACTTGTTAAGGGGCTCAAGGGGAGTAACTTTTGTAAAAGCACTTATGCTTTTAGTTAACTTAATAAGCTAGAAAAGTGAGCTTTTGGACTGCAAAAGCTTAAATAAGCTTATGAGCTTATTTTTCTTTTCTTTTCTGATTTTAAGCTGCAAAATAAGCTAGAAACTAATGGAATAAGCTACTAGGCCTAAGGGTACCCTAAATATAAGCTGGGTCACTTAATAAGCCCTAAAATAAGCTATTCTATTTTTAAGCTAAAATGACAGTTTTATAAAAAGAAAAAGGGCTACTTTAAGCTACTTTTAAGCTAACCTAATAAGGGAGATAAGCTATGAACTTTTGGGGAATTAAAGGGCTAGTAATAAGTTATAAAGAAAAGCAAAAAGATCCTAAGGCTCAATACAAAATAAGCTAAATAAGCTATGCTGAAAATGGTGCTCAGCACCAGGGGACTTTAAGCAGTGGGTATGAGGGAGTTTTTGGCTTATTAAAATAAGCACAAGAGTGCTTTTTACCCCAAACCAAGTCCAAACAGATTTAGAGTGGTGGTCAATGAGCTTATTTCCAAAATAAGAGGGCTTAAGGATCACTAGATCCTGCTGATTTTTAAGCTCAAAGGTCAAGGTTTTCAAAAAAAATTATATATAACAAACTTTGACTAACTTGGTCAAATTAAAAGGGACAAAACAAAGGACCTTTTAAAAAGCATTTTGGTGACTAAAAGGAGCACAAAAATGTTTTGCTTAAGCTGTCTAAGCAGCTTAAGCCTTTAAGCTTAATTTTTTTTGTAAAAATATGACAGAAAGTGAAGGCTCAACTAAAACTTAATTTTGTACTAAAATGTGTAATTAGATTGGTCTAATTAGGCACATACACTCAGCCAAAGGTGGCTGAGTGCTTGTGACCCATACCACACCCAAACTCACCCATTTTACAGCTATACCAAACACCCCCTTAAGTAAGTGAAAATCGATTCTTAACTTAATTTTACTTAAAACTACTAATGCAGATTAAGATTAGTGACAGCAGGGTAATAAAGAAACAAGCAAACTCAATTTTTTTCAGGATTAACAAAGAATTTAAAAGACGAATAATATTGAAAATCACAAGAAACTTAACATCAACTTCAAAACTTGAATTAAACTTTTAAAACAGTAACATTACACTTAAAAAGCAAGCTGGAAACTTAAATTACAAGTTAATTAAAAATTAAATAAGAAAAGCTAATTAAAAACTAAGGTGTGGTTCGGCTTGTGTTTTCTTGAATTTATATAAGCCTCAAGGTCTTCACAGCTTCTTTCTTTGTGTTTCTTGTGTGAGTTGAAGGCTCAGCATCAATTCCCAGCCATTGATGAAGTTTTGTGCTTCTTTAAACATAATCTCGGCCATAGATTTTTCTTGGGTTATGGGGGATTGCCAGCGTGGCATCGAAATAGGTTAGTGGGAGGTGGGAATGAAAGAAACTGGGTAAACGATGGGTTGGGTAAAAGGGTTAGGCCGGTATCGTGTGATGGTGGTGTTTTTGAGGAGATGGCGGGAAAGGGAGTTAGGGAAGAGCGGGGATTGGGTTAGCAGGTTTAAAAGTTTCGACATAGCCAAAAAGAACCCCTTAATTTTCAGCTCTTATCCATTTCTTTTGTTTACTCTTTTATTAGTTATAAAGAAGTTTTAAAGTAAACAGAAATGGCCCTTGTGTTTTATATCAAAAAGAGTCAAAGAAAGAATGGTGTATTGGCAGAACTGGCCCTTAGCCTTTTAAAGGGAAAAACAGTTTGGAAAATTGCAAAATCAGTCCCTAACTTTGTTTAAACCATTTTTCTTTATAAAACATGTTTTTAAAAATTACATTTTAAGTCCTTATGTTTTATAAAAATTGTTTTTGGGCCAGTATTGGGCTTGGGTTTGTGTATTGGGCCCAATTGGGTTTATTTGGGCCCAATAAGGTTTGTGGGCTTGTATTGGGCCCAATTGAGTGTGTCTGGGCCCAATAGGGTTTAGGCTTTTGTTATTGGGCTTTTTAAGGCCCAATAAGGTTCAGGTGGGTTTTGTGTGTACAATGGCTGAGATTGGCTGTTCAAGGGCTAGGATCGGGCCTTCAAAGTCTTCACAGTCTCTGTCAATTGCACACAAATGGGCTGTTGTCATTGATTGAGGGCCCATTTGGTCTTCACAGTCTTCATTATTTACTATTGGGGCTTTTCCGGCCCATCTGATGGTGTTGAGATTGCAACCAATAGAATTCTTCAATACGGCTCCGGTTTTGACTGTGATTGTTGAGTTGACTTTGACTTGCTGATCTGATCTTTGCTTTGCTTTGGCCTTGTCCTTACAGCTTTTCTCATCCGTGTCTGGTTTGTCAGTTTTTTTGCATTGTTTTCTGTACTTTTGGTGTGATATCCTTTTTCTGCACAACACAAGTGTAAAACAAACATATCTTTGGCAGTTTCTGTCTGTTTTTGGTCATTTAAGTCCGTTTTTAATGGAAAAAGGTATGTGTATTTAAGCACATACCATAATGCGTATAGGTGGAACAAATAAGATCACTAATAACGTTCTGCTTGCCTTGATTAAACTGGTTGTACCATTGTAGGTGGTGGCTTATTACTAAATAATAACGTTCTGATCATTGGTATAGTTTGGATTGTGGACTACCACCTAACACAAATTACCATTAAGCAGTAAGTGTGTAAAGTCTCTATGAGCTAGGGTTAGTATGACATACACCGTGTTGTCCTCTAGATGAATTATAATCAATATAAATAAGGATGCTTTATGCGGATGCTTTAATTGTGACAGAATTAATGTGTCTAGGTCTTAGAAAAAAGTCCCGCCTAAGTCTAAAAATGATATACCACCTCGAGATAAGTAATCATTGCACTGAATAAACAAACCAACTTATAATCAGATTAATGATGGCTAATACAGTTTTCGATTATAAGGCTTGACCGCTCTTTTATTTTTTGTTAATTTGCTTGCGTGGGTTAAAGTATTAATAAATTGAGAGATTTAACCTTTTAACCTGTTAGACTTAGGAATAGAACTAACATAGGATTAACATAGGTTTGACTTAGATTAAAATTAACTTAGATTAGTAAACCAAAGTATTAATAAATTGAGAGATTTAACATTGCTTCAAGTGTTCGATGCCCTACTTATCATGAAACTACCACCGACCAGGTACACTACCCGTTAAAGTGTTGTTTTTTGTTAAGTCGGCAAAATATAAATTTAAAACTTGAATCATAAAAGAAAATGAATACACCAGCACAAACGATCACATCAGAATTGCGATCTTGTATTTCCAAAACAGAAACTTATTCTTGATGATATATTTTGGTAGTCCATTTTACTAACTGATAAGAAAATTATGACGTACAAAGGTGACTCCGTCAATTATTTCCAAGTGGCTTTCACTAAGTATCATATGGGGGAAAATGCCTAGTTTGACCAAAAGTCATGCGTGTAAGTCATCAGTCTTTGTTGTAGGATGAGAAACATTTCTAACCGCAAAATAGACCAGGGCGAGGACGTGATTTAGGGCAACTTAACCAGAAGTCGCCATGTGTCCTATATTTTATTATTTAAGTAATTTATGTGTAAGTGGGCAACTTGTCCTTTTGGACGACTTATACTTAGGGCGACAAGGTTTTTTAGTCTTTTTACATGATTTTAGTTGTACTTTTTAAACAAATGGGCATCAGATTTTCTCATTTTATCCTCCAAATTAGCACACAAACACATACACTGGTACAAATTAAACACGCACAAATAAAAACGCACATATGTTCATCTTCATTTCTATCCTCCACACACAGATCTTGCTGCCGTTGGTGTGCGATTATGGGTATTGGTCCAGCTGCAATCAAGAGGATCTATCGTTATAATGTGCAAGAAGATTGTTTTGCTATGAATTATACACCTTCGTCATCATCACTAGGTACCATCGATTTTCTTTGTGGTTATCGACCATTTAAAAATGAGTTCATCACGTAAGAAATATGAAAGAAGTACGCAGCAGGTGAGCAGCCTGGTGGTCCGGCCGACCAACGACAGTCCCGCCGATAGCGATTATGAACGCGGTGAAGTTTGCCCTTATTAGCGATAGTGATTATCAACGACAGTCTTCCAAGTTGAAAATGAGTTTTCGTCCCTTAACTTCTTTTAAAACAAATGAACTTTAGGGATCTATTCGGTAAAACAATTACAAAGTTTGAGGTCACAATCAAAAGTTTTTAATCAAAAATCTTTGACGATTGAAGTACTATGAACCTAGGGAATTAATGGTATTTTTGTGTGAAAGTATGCAGTTTTTATCTCTTTATTTATAGTAATTCTTATATACTCCGTATATGTTTAACAAGTTAATACTGGATGCAGATAGTCGGACACTCTTTAGGTGGTGGGACTGCTGCAATTTTGACTTATGTGTTGTGGGAGCAGAAAGAACTATCTATAACTACTTGTGTTACATTTGTGCTAGGTTTGTGATTGTATATCTTCCTTATAAACCATGTATCACAGTCGTCCTATGTGTGATATTTCGTAGTGATTTTTTATGATTAGGGGCTTGTATGACTTGGGAGTTGGCGGATTCCGGCAATGATTTCCTTACATCTGTTATAAATGGAGTTGATCTGGTCCCTACGTTCTCAGCCGCTTCAGTGGATGATTTATGTGCAGAGGTGAAGTTGATATTATTAAGTATTACAGTATAACTTGTACTAGATTATAGAAACTTTTTTGAGGGGCATATCCTCATGGGTTTATTTATTTGTATAGGTTACAGCGTCAGCTTGGCTGAACGATCTAAGGACTCAGATTGAGCATACTAGGATTCTTAGAACTATCTATCGGTCTGCATCAGCCTTGGGTTCTCGACTTCCATCGATTGCAAGTGCTAAAGCTAAAGTTGCTGGTGCTGGTGAAATTCTTCGTCCTGTATCTAGTGGCACACAGGTAAATCTTGCGTCTTTTTTGTAATGGTTGACATTAGGGGTGAAATTTGCGCTTATCGGGTAAGCCGTGTAAAGGGTCAAAACGGGCGGGTCATGTTGGCGCAAACACTCCTTGTTTACATTTTTTTCTAGATGATAGGAGGTTGTATTTATTAGAAATACACTTTGGGTGATTTTGGACTTTTCAGTTATTTGATCCGTTAGAGATTGAAATTAACCTGAATTGACCCATTTACTTTTGGGTTGAAATATGTCATTCTTTCTACGGGTCAAAACAAGTTGGAATCACCCACAGCCACATTTTGTTTGTTAGCTCAAATGTATACGACATTAGTTGGATTTCAAAAAGGGTATTTTTACCATAACAACGATAAATTGATTTAGGTAGTTTTATCAAAAAACCATTTCACCTGCTCTATTTCTGTCAAATAGCCGTTTAAGATAATATATAACCCAAGTTGACTCATATTAAAGAGTTTTTTTTGAAATTAGCACCTTAAGACATGTGAAAAGTTACTAAAGTGAAATTTGCATATGATGGTAATTGCAGGTTGTGATGAGGGGAGCCCAAACTATGGCTCAGGCTGCATGGTCACACCCGTCTATAAAAATATCATCATGGGCATGCATGGGTCCCTGCCGCTGACCCGCAGTTACAAATGCCAATTCTCCAGAGTCGTCATCTTCCAACACAGAAGCCCAAAGCATCTCGACAGCTCTTGAACTTCTTGTATCTTCATCAGATGATACAAGTGGATGGCATACTAATGAACTCCACAATGAATAGGTCAACGAGCCTAGTACTCATGAAGATAGAATGACCGAATTCAAATTATGGGAAAAACTAGAACACGAGTTATATGAACAAAGTAAAGGTAAGGAGGCTGACGTGGCAAAGGAAATGAGGGAAGAAGAGGAGGCAGCTATTGCTGAAGGTATCAAAAGCTCGTCAGAGAGCAATACTCCTGAAACAAAAGAGTCGTACAGATTTTTCCCAGCAGGTAAGATTATGCTGTTAATACAAATAATGTCCAAAAAACGTTATTTATATTTTTCGACCTCTCAATCTTTTGATAATAACAAAATGTGAAAACGTTTACGATAAAATTAAACGTTTATAAATTA
>BQNB010096549.1:2926-24225 GCA_026074375.1 Tanacetum coccineum
CAATACCCCTTTTATAAAACCACAAGGGCCATTCATGCCATTTTTAAAAGTCCTTTTAATACTATACTTGGGATAAACAACCACAGGGACTGAAAGTGTAACTACCCTAAAGTTTAAAATGTTTTTACCCGTTTCAGTTATAAAAAGGGCGCCAAAGGGTGTTACTATTCATCGTCTCCCCAAAATCACCCCTCAGTCAAAATCATAGGGCTTTCTACAATTAAGGGTCAATTAAGACAATTCAAGGGCTCACAAACATGATAGCAGGGTTAGAATTGTCTAATCAAGCACTCTAAGTGGCTCACTTAAGCAAGGGTGCCACGTGGCTATGAAGAAAGCACAAGGAGTAACGGGTTTTTATTCTATTATCACTCACACAACTAGCACAAGCTGTCACATCAAAAGAATGACAGCTTGGCAATCCGTGTGAGATTGAATCTCATCCAACGGCTCAAGATGACTCTCAAATGATTGATGGAATGATTGGCTGAGATTAGAATGAGCTTGGTATGCAAGGGAAGACTAGAAGCTTCAGCTTGGGCCTATAAATACTCACACTTCACACACATTCATCTAGTAGTTTTTAGTAGTAGTAGCTTAGTAGATTTTAGCTTAAATTAGCTTATTGTAATTTCCTTTAAAATTCAGTTGTAACTTTCTTTTGATAATGTAATCAAGTTTTATTTTAATGAAATCTAGTTTTGCTCTTAAATAATCTGTCATAAGCACTTTTATTTTTCACTCATAAGTTTTCAATTCTTCTCAAATGTTAAGCTAATGATCTAATAAGCTCATATAAGCTCTTATTAGTCTCTAAGCTAATAATTAAGCTCAAATCTTACCTTAATCATACCTTAACTCTTAAAATCAGCTAATAATCTTATCACCTTTGCTTAATTGGATTTTAGCTAATGGAAGGGGAGTCAATTGTGGAAGGACTCCCATGGACCTTTACTAGCTTATCCAAATGGATAAGCTAGAGCTTGTAGCTGCTATTTAAGTTTTTGCTTCTGTTTAGCTGAAGCTTAAAGTAAGTCTTCATTTAATTTCTTAAGTTCTTTAATATTTAGTTAAATTTATGCTTAATAGTGTAGATTTGTTTAATAGCTTAATCTATTTGCTTAATAGTGCTTATTTACCTTATTTTTAGCTTATTAAGTGTGTTTGTTTATCTGTTTTTAGCTTAAGTGTTTTAGACTTTAGTATTTCATAACTTGTCCATAAAAACCATAAAAACCAAAAATATAGTAAGCATAGTAATAGATCTTTGATTTCTAGTTAATCCAGTTGTTAGATCATGTTAGTTAAGTTTGTTTTAAGCTAAATACTATCTGGTATCAAAGGTTTTTAAGCTAGAATTCATTTTCAAGCTCTTTCCAAATCTGTCATGGTAGTTAAGGGGTGTTTGGGATAAGCTTGTTTGACCTCCAAAAGTCAACAATAGGTAGTAGTTTCTCTTGGATAGTTAGAGTTTTATATTTGAGCAAGTTTTAAAAAGAATTTGAGGATTAGCTTTAGCTTAAAATCATAGTTATGGCTTAATTTGTATGTCTCAGCACCAGGGTACTTTTACCCTTTCTTGTTGCTTGTGAAAATTTGATCTAAACCCTCTAAGGCTTAGATCTTGCTTGCTTTAAGTTTTTACACTCCTAGTGAGTGTATTAGGTGCAGAGGTAACCACATTGGTTACCTGCATTTAGGCTTTTGAACTCTTGCCAAGTGCATCAGTAATAACAGCAGTTAGTATTGCTGTCACCACTTTTAGGTTTAATTTTAGCTAGAAAACTTAGGTTTTAGGATCTTAAATTCAAGTTAAATATAGCTTAAGTTAAATCAAGTCTTAGTTTTCATTTACTAGCTTATCTACCTAGGTACATTTAGCTTAAAAAGTCATTAATTAGCCAAAAAGCCAAAAACAGAGTTAATTAGATTAGCTTTTAATTTTATAAATTTAGCTTATGATATCTATTTTTATTACTTGAATTCAAAGTTTATAAGTAGTTAGATAATATTCCATAAGCTTAGCTTCTATCTTTGTTTATTGAGCTTTTGAGCTTAACTTGATTTTGAGCTCAATAAGTTAAAACCTGAGTTTGCTGATTTCAGTTTAAATTTTAGATAGTTTTTAGTATTAAATGATCAAGTAGCTTTTCATTTCTAGTTTAAGCATATCATAAGCTATTAGGAACATTTTTTGGTTTTCAAATTGAGCTTATATTTAAGCTTGTGCAAAGCTTTTAGTTAAATCAAGCAAAAGTGAGCTCAAAAGCTAACTTTCTGCAATCAGATCTTCACAAGCTCTTTTTGAGCTTAATTTTAAGTTTAAGCTAGTGTTGTCTTTATTAAAGTTGTTTAAAAACTTATAATCTTTAGTTTTTAGCTTTTGGTTTTTAAAATTTTCAAAAAAATAAAAAAATAGCAAAAAGGGGTGTCTGCCAACCTCGAACCCACGACCTCACTCTTATAAACCCAACGTGTTAACCATCATGCTACAATAGCTCATCCGTCTACTTCTCCTTCCATTTAACTCTTATACTCATTTTCCTTTTAAGCTTTTTATAATAAGCCGTAGCTTATAATAGCTTTTTCCTGGTTTATTTGTTAAGCTTTGAGATTCTTCTTATTTTTCCTTTGATCTATATAACGTTTTAGATTTTCCCTGAATTTTTGGCATTTTTCTATTTAGTATATTATTTTTAATCATTTTTCTTAAGTTTAAATTTTCGAAAAATCATAAAAAAATAGAAAAAAGTTTTATAAAAATACAAAAAAATAGTTTTTAGCATTAGATTAAATACTTTTAGGTTTACAATCAGTAAAATCATTTTCACCACTTGTAGATTTTAATTTTCATTTTTGAGCTTTTAATTTTAAGTTTAAAAATAGGATTTTAATTTTAAAAATAGTTAAAAATAGTTTTCTAAGTTTTTATGTTATTTTAGACTTTTCTAAGTTTAAAAATCATTTTTCTCAATTTTTAGGACTTAATTTGCTATTTTTTAGGATTTAATTAGATTAAAATAGTTTTTAATTCATAATAAATTCAAAAATAATCAAAAAAATGTTTTTCCTTTTCTTAAAATTTTCTTTTGTCCTATTTTAGGTTTAGAAATTAAGTTTGCATTTTTAGGGGTTAATTTTAGTGTAATTGCTTAATTATCGCATTTTATTTGCTCCCGTTAATTAGTTTAAGTGTTTAATTGCTTTTAATTGTTTATTTTAATTGTTGCTTTTATTTAGTAGTTATAGATAATCAAAAATATCCTTTCTCTCATTCAAATCATAATCCGAGCTAAAAACGTGGTTTCAATTTCACAAGTCGTTGGGGAAACGACCCGGGTGATCATACTTCCCGGTTAAATATACGTATTATATATTATATATATCTTTTAAGAGTGAATTTTCCTTAGGGAATTTTCTGAATTGCTCTTGTGGTATTATATTATATATTTTATTAGTGTATAAAAATTAACAATCATTGGTTTGTTCATTATTTTCACACTTAATGCATTTCTCTCTTATGTTTACTTTCTCTCTCAAAAATGTTTATCCAACCACTCTCTCTCAAAAACCACCTTGATGTGTCGTTGTGTAGATGTTGTTAGGATCTGGTACTAGATAGATCTTCTAGCCTATGTTGTTGTATAATACTTACGTAATCACAAGTATATACGTGAGAGACTCTAACAATTGTTTAGGCGGAAACTAAACAACGTAATATAAAGAAGAACAAATATAAACAATGATCCTCTATGGATCTTTCTATTGATAATAAATTGTTTTTGTGCTTTGTAATCGGTGCCAAACCCTAATGCTAAAGGTTTCTTTTATAGAGAAGAAACCCTAAATTGGTCAACAAGATTCCTAAAAACGCGTAAGAGATATACATCAATCTCTTCCTAATATATCTCATTCCTATATTAATGAGATGATTCTAGAATATAACTATAATTCCTTAATTACATTAATCACGTCTATAATAAAGATCAGCAGATTCTATCTCTGTCAGCAGAAACGAGAACATGACACTATCAGAAACATAATCACATGAACGCTACTTGAACATGCCAGCGAGGAACCGACTTAAAGCCATACAGCAGAAACGAACATCTCTAACAGCAGAAACGATACACTTTAGGTCGTTTTCAATTATTCCCAACAATCCTCCCCTACACTTGGTTTTGTTGGACTCCGTTAATATCCAAGTTTCTTCAAGATGAGATCTTCGCGAAGCAAGAGGATTGAGTAGCAGCAGAAACAAAGTATTCAGCAAATATGTATGAAGACAGCAAGAACAGACGCACCAGCAGCATCGTAAACACCAGCAGATACAATGTAACCAGCAGCAATAATACAAGCAGCAGAAACCGTAGCAGCAGCATCCAAAACAAGCACATCAAAAAGACATCAGCATGAAACTCGATAAGACAGCAGATCAAATGAAGTAGTAGCAACATCAAAGAACAGCAGCTTCCAGTCTTTGCAGCAACATAAGTAGATTTGATAAGCCTTTACCAAGTAGCTACTCACTCTTGGGCTAGATGATACTTTGGTGAAAACAAACACCCTGGTGTAACAAAAACCAGTCCAATTTCTCAGAACGTGAATCAAGGGTGAATTGGAATACCCTAACAGTTTTTGGCAAACCGTCACAGCCATGCAACGGATTTGACATGTCTTTACCTGTAGCCGTTTGCTCAGGACTAGCCAACTCTTCATACACAGAGTAATATGGTGAGTCGATAACCATACAATTTTTAGTAAATTGTCAACTATCAACGGATTTGAGAAAGTCTTTACCAAGAGCCGTACCCTCTTGGACTAGTCATTTTTCATCCCAACAGGAACATGGAAAATGAATACCATCCAGTTTTTGGTAACCTGGCAACCATCAACGGATTTGAGAAGGTCTTTACCAAGAGCCGTACCCTCTTGGACTAGCCACTCTTTGTTACAAGAACATGGTGAGTGAAGGCCATAGGATTTTTAGCAAACCCTTACAGCTATCAACGGATTTGAGTTACACACCAAAGCCGTTTGCAATGGTGAGCCAGACTCTTTCTCAGCTGTTAGCCATGGTGAGCTGAAAACCATTTGTCGTGCAGTGCAAGCACTAACACCAAAGTTATACAACACTAGGTCTTTACACCATTTGTTACACGAGTTCTTTACAACACTATCTTATTACAAGGATGAATCTAAATCTAAGGATTAAATTTTTTTTTTAAATAAACTAACTAAACTATTAAAATGAACAACAAACATGAACTCAAAAACAACTTACATAGGAGCAGATGCAAGACACTCATATGCTTGCCGTAAGCCCGTCTGGACCGTCTGAATAACATTCCCAGCAACAAAAACATCCCAACAATATGAGGGTGGAACGGTGAGCTTGTGACGTAACATACGTTCCAGCAGTTGTTGACACCGGATACGATGACCTTGTCCACAAAAAACATATACTCAGTCTTTCCCATGGTCAAATCCAGGACATGAACAGAGCTCTTAGGATACAGCTTCCAGCTACTCACAATCCAGTCATCTTGTGTACTCCAAAAGTCTTCTACATCATCAGAATGAAGCGACTGACACAACATATTCACATCCCTCCAGAGGTCTAAACCAACATTGACGTCTGGGTTTAAACTGAAAAGTACCTATTCATCGTCGACTCAAAAGAAGGAGATCCTCACGAGAACTGAGGCAGCAACTCTTTCAAGTAGGTAAAGCACTTTCGCCGCCTGTTTTCCTGATGGTAAACATGATAAGAAATGTTACGAAGCGGACAACTCACAATCTCCCAATCTTTAAATCCACCATACGGAAGAGGGGGAATATAATTTTCCATGTCATCATCACTCTCACTCTCAGAACTGAAAAAGTCTTTGTTAGGAAAATATTGTAAACGGACTTAATACTGTTAGTATTAAAGTTAAGTCTGTTAGATATAGTTAGTACTGATAAGAATAGTTAGTACTGTTAGTTATAGAAGTTAAGTCTGGTAGAGCAAGTTAAGTCTGCCAGCATTAACTTAAGTCTGGCAGTATTAAAGTTAATACTGCTTGGTCAAATAGTTAAGTCTGGTTGTAAATATAGTAATAGTTATCTCTTAGCGTTAATCTAGGAAGAGATAAGCATTATCTCTTAACGCGTTTAGGGTTCCTTAAGCTTATAAAAGGAACGTAGTATAGTATTGTAAACATATCAATTGATTGAGCATTTGCAATCAAATAGTAATAGTAATAGTATTTTTAGTATATCGTTCTTGTGTTCATCTTGGTATAGATATTGATATTCCGCATCAATATTTGTATTCACGGTTATTGTCTCTCATAGTTTCTTTGGATTTATCTAAAGGACTATAAGTCGTGTAAGGCTCATTTAGATCCTGTTGATAAGGACCTACAGTCTTCAACTGGTTTATCCCATAAAAAGTCATCACTTCTCACCCCACGATGTTTACGACGAGACCGAGGAGGAGAAGAGGCATAATCAGAAACAGTTTCAACCTTAACCCGTGGATCAACAATCTCATCATCAGGGAGTTTGTCCACAAATACAACGCCATCACCCGAAATAGACTTACCCCGAAAGATAATCTCAGCAAGCACGTCATCATCCGAGTCAGGGTCAGCAGCAACTCGAGACATACCAATCTGCTCGTCCTCATCACTATCCAGGAAAAACTCATGAATACCCCCAGCAGCAGACTCTGCAAATGGTGAAACTCCAATGGTACGGTGTGAACCAGCAGGATCCAAAGCTGCTGTAGTGATGACAGTAGAATCAGTAACGGTAGCACCAAATGTACCACTAGCAGTATTGAAAGCAGCAGAACCAGTCATAGGAGTAGCTGAACCAGCAGGTTTAGAGCTACCACCACCAGCAGAATCAGAGTCATCAGCATGTAGAGTTGTAGCAGCAGAAACACTAGCTGACTGTGAAGAACCGCGTTCAACCCTTTGTCGTTTAGAAGGAGGCTCAGTAATGGCAGGCTTTGGTCGAAAAAGGTTGTACTGAGCACTCAACAAGCGATCCTTTTCAAGACGTCTGCAGATATACTCGTACTCTTCATATCTGTGTTTGTTTAGTCATAGCCTTGACAGCGGTCATTGTGATGGTACCATTATGAGCTGCACACCATTGATTTTTAACTAAGTTGCGCATCATCTGTGTGACCTCAGATTGCTTCATCGGCTTACCCTTGAGTGCTCTATAACGTAAATCTGCCAAGGCTCGCTTCTTCTTTTCCTTAATAGCAGTCATACGCTCAATAAAGTTTTCCTCGGTTACATCAGCTCCCAACAACTCGCGTGCCAATGCAGGATTTGAACCAACTTGCATCATCAAATTCAACCAGTCTGTTTCTGTCATACGCATCATGAGTTCATCTAATTCCTTTGCGCGCTGTTCAGAAACAATTTGCAAGTCTTCCTGAGCCAAATCCGCAGCCTGTAACTGTTGAACCAATCGCTCACTAGCCTGTTCTTCTTCGAAGCGTTTCCTGGCTTGTGCATCCTCTGCAACAAACTCAGCAGGAATATCCAACTCAGGCAGAGGAGCCTTTCCTTTATCAGCAGCAACAGAAGGACCAGCAGGTTCAGCGACTGCTGTCCTGGCACGACGAAAAGCAGACCGCTTACGCCTTAGAGGAACCTCCTCTTCTTCTCGTTCCTCCACATCCTCAGAAGGAACAGCAGGTTGATCATGACCTAGAGCTGCAGATGCCATACGGGATAATCCATCAAGGTCAACATCATCCTGAATGTCCACATCCCCTTCCGCTGCAGGGACATCACCCACCAACCGTGTTGTCCGCAACTGCTTAACCGTTTTCTCTAGCTTCTTGACTCTAGAAACTAGTGTCAAAATAGCACCCCCCATAATTTTCTTTGTCGTTCCCAGCTCAGTTTCCAAGGAGTCAATACGTCCCATACACCTGTCAAGCTTTGCAGATAAACTAGTTAGTAGAACAGGGTCCTCTGCCCTACCAGCAGCATCGGCTGTTGGTGTAGAAGCATCATCGGGCCGAACAGGTGACTCCACATGGAATCCACCATGAGTGGTGTCATCTTCCATGGAAAGGAGATTATCAAGGTCCTCAGGCTCAAGATAGTTGTCAGGCCTAGGTTGGGGACCAAAGATAATGGGTTCCACAAAGTCAGGGTCAACATAACCATGGGGTCTGGGCTGTGGACCAAAAATAATTGATTCAATGACATCAGGGTCCACATCCCCAGCTGGTCTAGGTGCAGGGCCAAATACTAATGGCTCCTCAAACATAAAGGTCTGAGCGGGCGGGGAAGGTGGAGACGCAGGCTCAGGAGTAGGATCCCTAATGGGAGAATGTGCAGGAACAGAAGGCCATGGTCTCCAGTCAGTAACAGGTGAGACAGGGTTAGGGACTACCCATTCTGTCTCAGGCTGCCTCTCCGGTGTTGGTTCCCTAACAGGGGAAACCGGAGGAGAGTGAGGTTCAGGGTGTGCCTCAGCTGTACTACCAGCAGCTTCATGGGCAGCAGCATTTTCCTCATCAGCAGCATCATCGCCAGCAGCAGCAATGGCAAGCATGGGGGGTGTCAAAGGTATTGGCTGACCCTCCCATTTAAATTTCATATTAGCAAACAGTTTCCTAGTAAAGCCAAATGTTGGTCTAGGGGTTCGGTCAGCAGTCTCTATGGCCACAATCATTTGTAAAAACCTTGGGTACATTAAAAATTTATTCTTAGTAGCCTTAACATTCCCAATCATCCCTTCTAAAATAAATCGAGAGAAATTATATACCCGACCAGTCGACAAACAAAGAAGGGCTGTGGCAATGGAACTAGGAAATTGATTCCAACTTCCAGACTTAGGGCTCAGACAGTGCATAAGGGTGTGCACCAGAAATCTCCATTGAGGAGATAAATGGTTCTTAAGAAAGGTAAGAGCCCGATCCGTCGGATACCCAATAGCCCTCATACCCTCAAGAATATCACTATTGGGCATGTCAAAAATGCCATTGGCATCGTCCAAAGTAAACTGAGTCCTAATGAGAGACTCAGTCACGACCACCTCACGGCCGTCAATAGTGGCGACTAGGTCATGAGACCCAGCAGCATTTGGGCGAACAACAGCTGTTGCCCAAAATTGTTTGACCAAAGAGTCAAACACGACCGGAGGGGCATGTGTCAAAGTGTACCTTAATTGGAGAATGGTCCAAATAACTAAGGATATTAGTGAAGTCCTCGCAGCCTCATTCCTCCCAAGTAAGCGATTTTGTTGTGAAATCATCTTGTACTAGTGGAGTGCCGACCATTAGTGAAATTGAATTTAGGTGATGATACAGAGTATTCAGAGGCAATTGATTTTGGTGTATGAGTGTGGAAAGATAAAAATTGATTTGGGATTAATTAGGAATAGATTGTTGTCACAAGTGTGTGAAACGATAACCTTTTAATTTATTGGTACAATTTTAACCTTGGAGATTGAAGTAATTAAGCGAAAATCAACTTATTTTTATTTTTTTTGTAACGCCACCTGTTCAGGAAGTGGAGGACCGAGCCAAAATATACACAATGGGGGGGGGGGGGGGGGGGGCAAACCATATAATAGAATTAAAAACGAAAAACCTATTTAACTTCCATTTTGGAGACCAGCATGTATATAAGTCAACCAGCATAGACCACTCTTAAAATCAGCAGAAACAAGTCAAACATCAGAATTAATATATGAGCCACACAAACTATTCAGGCGCAGATACATTATAGACACCCAGCATGATAATTGGAGACATTACCAGCAAAAAATGAAGTGTCTAGGCCGAGAACCAACCAGCCAGCAATATCAAACTGAGCACAGCAGAAACAAGGTTGAGACAGCAGAAACAGGTTACTACCAGCAGAAATAAGTCAGCCAGCAGGAACATGATACTACCAGCACAAACCAGTTCAGCAGCATAAATAGATGTATAGGCAGCATAAACAACTCCAGCAGCATGAATGTAGTTCAGCCAGCGAAAAAATGCAACCAACAGCAGAAACCATGCAGACAGCAGTGAACAACGCACTCCCAGCAGCAGAAATGAATCCACCAGCAAATATGCCCACCATTATGAACACGGAACGAGCAGCATAATCCCATAAGCTTACCACAGCAAATACAAAGCATCCAGTCAGAAGGTTAACTACTAGCAGAATCATAGATAACTTACCAGCAGAAACCAGCCTATCAGTAGGAAGAATGTACAACTAGCAGCAGTATTGACTACCTGCAATCACAAGAAAATAATATCCCACAAAACACCATATCTACCTGCGAAAAAGTTAGAATATACAAGTATACAACAACAAGCCTCCCCTTAGGCTTATACCTCCCCTCAATTCACGAAAGAGGGATTCACCATTCCAATATGGACCACCAGATACTCAAATCTCGGTCCATCAAAAAAAATTAGGGGGCCCCCCCCCCCCCCCTTTGGTCAGTAAATCAGCCACATTATCATCGGTGTGAATCTTCAGCACCTGTATCAAGTTCTTTTCATTGGCATCTCTTATAAAGTGATGCCTAATTTCAATATGCTTGGTCCTTTGATGAAAGACTGGGTTCTTCACAATGCATATGGTGCTCTGGTTGTCTAGAAGAATTTGGTATTCATGAGTTTTGAATCCATAATCCAGCAACTGGTTCTGAATCCAGAGTACCTGTGCACAGCAGCTAGCAGCAGCAACATACTCGGCTTCTGTTGAAGAAGTAGCCACAATAGTCTGCTTCTTGCACTGCCATGAAATTAACCTTCTGCCCAGAAATTGACATCCACCTGTAGTGGATTTCCTATCACCATGAGAACCAGCATAATCACTATCACTGTAGGCTTCCAACTGAAAAGGAGAATCTTTAGGGTACCACAAGCCTAATTTTGGTTGCCCTTTTAGATACTTGAATATCTTCTTGACTGCATTCAGATGAGAAGTCAGTGGAGTAACTTGATGTCTGGAACAGGCACTAACCGCAAACATTTGTCAGGATCTTGGAAGCTGTGAGATACATAAGTAAACCAAATCATGGATACTGACAAATGAAACATTAACTGGAGGGGTGGGAAAGGGGGGGGGGAGGATCAGTTTCATCTTTCAATTTGGTCTTAGCAGCTTCATAGGGTGTTGTTGCAGTTCTGACAGATTCCATGTCAAACTTTGTAAGCATGTCTTGAACATACCTGTCTGGCTGATAAAAGTACCATCAGCAACGTGTTTCAACCTGTATGACCTAAGAAAAAGTCATCTCTCCCATAGCGACTCTTTGTCAAATTCTCCCTTCATCAACACCTCAAATTCTGCACACCAGGCTTTATTGGTGGATCCAAAAATGATGTCATCCACATAAACCTGTACCAAAATTATATCCCTGGAATCTTTCTTGATGAACAGTGTCTTGTCAATAGTACCTCTTCTGTAATTGTGTTGTAACAGAAAAGCAGACAATCTTGCATACCAGGCTCTAGGTGCTTGATGAAGTCCATACAAAGCTTTGACCACTCTGTACACATGCTTTGGGAAGTAAGGATCTTCAAAGCCTTTAGGCTGAGTGACATACACTTCTTCTTCAATTTCTCCATAGAGAAAGGCACTCTTAACATCCATCTGATATACCAGGAAGCCCATATAAGAAGCAAAAGCCAAAAACAGTCCTATTGCCTTTATCTGCCACTGGTGCAAATACCTCATCATAATCAATGCCCTCCTCTTGTCTGTGTCCCTGTGCAACTAACCGTGCTTTATTCCGTACAACTATTCCTCTGGCATCCCTCTTGTTCTTCAAAATCTATTTTGTCCCTATTGCATGTTTGCCATCAGGTAAAGGGACAAGTTTCCATACTTGCTGGTTGATGAATTGTTGCATCTCTTCTTGCATGGCAGCAACCCAATCAGGATCCTCAAGTGCTTTAGCTATACTAGTTGGTTCTAACTGAGAAAGGAAGCAACCAAACAGACAATGAAGCTGATCTGTATGATTGGTCCTTTGTTTGATCTTGAATATATTCCAATGAAAGCACTTTCACTAAACTTGGATTTTTGAGCTCTGCTTCTTGTCAGAACTGGAGAATATTCTGATATATTTGAAGAACAAGCAAGAACACGAAGAGCACCTTAAGCTAATCTTAGAGTTACTTAAGAAAGAGGAGTTGTAAGCTAGATTTTCCATGTGTGAATTTTGGATTCCCAAAGTACAATTCCTCGGTCATGTGATTGATAGTGAAGGAATTCATGTGGATCCAACCAAGATTGAATCCATTAAAGATTGGGCATCTCCAAGGATTGACCAGGAGGAAGTGTAGACTCATCAGCATGTACAGGAATGAAGTCAGCAGAAACAGATGTACTGACAGCAGGATTGCCCTGACCAGCAGGTTCATAACTACCAGCAGGTTGAAAACTACCAGCAGGATTACCACCAGCAGGATCACTACCAGCAGAAGTACTACCAGCAGATACACCACCAGCAGAATCAATGCCAGCAGGATCCCTATCAGCAGAAACACCTTGGTTTCGAATTTCAGCTTCAGCTTGACTTAGTATTTCTGCTGTTTCTTGTGAGAACAAATAACCATATCGTGCAGCTGCGTCCTTAGCTTCATATTCTTGTCTTTGAAGCTTAGCAAGCTCTTCTGCATAATCTGCATTGCGTTCCATAACACTAGGACCATTGCTTGATGAAGGACCTGCAAAACTGTTAGAAGGAAATGAAGGAACCACTATCACTTGCTCATCCACTTCTGAATCTGAGTCATGATCTTGTGTACCTGCATTTATGTTAGTTTCTTGTGTACCTGCAGGTTTGTCAGTTTTAAAACGAGTATAACCTAATGAATCAGTTAAATAGTCAAGGTCAAAGTACCACTCATGACCAATTCCCTGAACATTGGGTTTATCTTCTAAAAATCTCAGATTCATGGTTTCCTCTACCCTCTTGTTAGTTAAATTATAAACCCTATAGGCCTTGCTATTTGGAGCATAACCAACAAGATAACCTTCATCAGCTTTACCCTCAAATTTTCCCAAATGGTCACTTGTATTAAGGATAGTTACTTGACACCCAAAAGGTTTAAGATGACCTATCTGAGGAACCTTCCCAGATATCAATTCATAAGGTGTTTTATTATGGGGATTAGTAATAGACACCCTGTTTAAAACATAGCAAGCCGTGCTAACAGCCTCAGTCCAAAACATGGTAGGCAATTTAGAGTCCGCCAACATGGTTCTAGCAGCCTCTATAAGAGTCCTATTTTTCCTCTCAGCAACCCCATTCTGTTGTGGGGTTCTGGGATTACTATAGTCCCTCTTAATTCCCTTTTCCCCACAGAGTTCAATAAGTTTTGCATTTTTGAACTCTGTCCCATTATCACACCTTATTCCTTTAACCTTTTTATTCAGCTGGTTTTCTATTAATGCAATAAATTCTTTAAGGACATAGAATGTTTCATCCTTAGTACCCAAAAAGAAAGTCCACGTAAACCTGCTAAAGTCATCAGTAACCACTAAGGAGTAGTACTTCTGGTCAATACTCCTTATATTGGTAGGACCAAAAAGGTCCATATGCAGCAATTGCAGAGTTTCAGTAATAAGTCTCACAGCAGAAATATGCTTATAAGAAGCCTTATGTTGCTTTCCTTTGTTGCAGGCAACACAGTTGTGTTCATTGGTGAACACCTTGAGAGGTAACCCATCAACCAGACCTTCCTTAGCTAACTTGTTGATTGTTTTGAAGTTCACATGAGCCATCCTTCTGTGCCATCTGGTGGATTCATCCAAGGATGCTTTTGCCACTAAACAAGTAACATTTTGTTCTGGTTGTAGTTCTGAAATGCTGAAGGTGTAGAGATCATGTTCCCTAGGAATTCTGAGTACTACCTGACTTTCATCAGGTAATTGGAATTCTTCTGTAAGCACCAAACAAGCAGTGTCTGTGAAGAGAACTTTGTTCTTTTTATCACAAATTTGGGATACAGAGAACAAGTTAAAGTGCTGCAGCTCTTCAACATAGTAGACATTTTCAAAGTCAAGCTTTGATGTCCTTATGGTGCCTTTTCCTGATATTCTACCATCTCCACCTCCAAATTTGACAATGCCTCCCTTGACCTGCACAAAATCATCAAGCTTCTCCTTGTTTCCTGTCATACTTCTTGAGCAACCACTGTCAACTATACCTATGTCATTATCTGTACTAGGATCACCCTACAAATCATACAACAAAAACATTAGTACACTTGAGAGACCCAAGCCAGTTCTGACTTGAGCCTGCCTTGTGGATCATTAAGTGTGAAACCATGTGGATTGATGAGATCCACCATTACTCTTGGACCCCCAAAAATGTGGTCTTTTATTCCTCCAAGAGTAACCTGCTGAGGTCTTAACAGCAGTACCCCATCGTCCCTTATTCATATACATAGGGTCATATAAGTCAGGCCAATACATATTATTAAAATATACAGATGATGGTCTGAAATATGGTCTAGCAGCAGGATTAAGCCAACCAGCAGAAACTGGTCTACCAGCAGAAACAGTTGCTGGTCTTTTAGACCAACCAGTATGATATGGTGCACCAGCAGAATGGACTGCTGGTCTGTTTCTACTAGCAGCAGAATCAGATCTACCAGCAGGAACGGATGCTGGCGAAATCCTACTACCAGCAGAATGGACTGCTGGTCTGTTTCTACTAGCAGCAGAATCAGATCTACCAGCAGGAACGGATGCTGGCGACTTCCTACTACCAGCAGAAACAGATGCTGCTTTAGAGTTACAAGGGACAGAATCAACACAATTATAAAAATCACAATCTTTAATCAAATGCAATTTACTACCACAAACAAAACATTTCTTAACACGCACAGAATTGTTTTTACACACATTCCTATTGTTCATTCCACTTTTATTACACAAGATCCTAGGAGATTTTACATTCTCCAAACAAGAAAAACTAGGACTGCCAGTAGTGGAATTTGGGTCTTCAATATCAGACTTTGGCAAAGTCATAATATCATCAGCAGGTGGGATGTCTTTGGTCTGGGTCTTGAGGCTTGAATCACAGGATGCATGGGTCTCTGAGTCTGAAGACTTGTCACTGTTATCACAAGAGACAAAGTCATTAGATTCTGAAATAGTTTCAGAAGTTGTGTTATCAGACTTTGAACCATAACTTACCTGTGTTTCTTCTATGTCAGACTGGTATGGGCTGGGCATATAAGTTCCAGTTATAGGAGGAGGAACAGCATGCATTTCCCCAGCCTTGACAAACCTTGAGTAAAGAGGTTTATCCTCCTTCTCAACAGGGTCTGAGTAAAAGACACTAGGAGTGGACAAATCAAACACTTCATCTACTCCAAAGTACGCTTGAAATCCTAGGCCAATTTTAGTTCTTGTAGACATAGAGCTATCTATCAATTTTTTTAAGTTCTTGGAAGATTCCTTCCACTTTTCAAATCTAGCTATAGTCTTATTTTCGGCTTCAAACTTGACTTCCCATTCTTTCTTTTCTTTTTGTGCCTGATCATGTAATTTTTCAGTATAGCTTAGTGTGTTAGTGGTGTTTTCTAGATTAGCAGATAAAATCCTAATCTTTTCTTCTAAAGCCATCTGAGTTTTATGGTACCAATCTTTTTGTGATTCTAAAGTTTTAACCCAGCAATGCTTGATATGCCTGAACTTTAATGTAACAATCATTTTACAGACGATCACAGATTTTTATACATAGAATTAAGATCATTTATTTTAGGAATCACAAACCAAGGGGGACAATTTTGTACCTTAGGAGGTAATTCCCCATCATAGCAAACTCTATCAGTAGCATTAGATAATTTTCAGCACCACTATTATCAGCATCAAGTCCAGCCATCATCCCATATACCTTTGCAACTCATTAGTCTGTTTTATGCCGAATGATCTGGACCAAATTTCACCATGGAATCAACAGTGCATCTAAGGCTTTTGGTTAGTCTGTCTTAACTTCTGTGACCTTTTAAAAGCAGAATTTACCTAGCCTCTATCATCAACTGTCTTCAAATTACACTCCCTAGCAAATGTACCAATTGGAGACATTTGTAGCATCTAACCTTCCTTCTGTCAAATCTAGCAGGCTGCTGATTGTTGTAGTTCATCTTTCGTCCTGCCTTCTTCTCAAACCTGTTAATCCTTAAGGAGAGCATAGCCATTTGCCACTTTAAGTCCATTTCTTCCATCTCCAACTGATCAACCTGGTCAAAGTCTTCATAGATCATATCTTGATCTTGTTCATTCTCAGCAACAAAGAATGCAGAAACACCTTCCATTAGTTATCAGACGACGAAGTCTGAGAAATGATGGAACAATACGTTGTGATCAGAAAAAGTAGGCTTTGAGCAGAACAAAGCAGTTCCAATGAATGCCAGAATGAGTGGGGCAAGCTGCAAACTTTCACAGCATAACTATGACCAATTCTGACATCAAGTTCAAGTGACCTTAGTTTGTTATACAGGTCATCAAAACTCATTGACTCAAGGCCACCTCTTGTTTTTAATGTCAAAGCAACTTGTGACCACGAAGAAGGAAGGGCTCTTAGAAACTTCAGGTTGATGTCATCATTGTTGGCCTTGCTGCACTTGATTTAACTGATAGAATCTTCTGCAATCTGTCATAACCTTATGTTGGCCTTCTTTTCTGTCACAGAGAATTCGGCAAACTGCTGTTTAAGCATAGTTCTTCTTATCTTCTTTGATTCTTCATTCCTCACACAAAACTGCTTGATGACATCCAAGATATCCATTGCATCATTCAATAAATGATGAAATCAGGCATATGATCTTCAGGTTAGAGCTGTTTAAGAACAAAGGTTTCTCACCTTATTTTCCCTTTGTACAGCACTTGTTCATCTAGAGAAACAGCGAGGATGAAACAAATTGTATTTCCAGTTTTGCATTCTTTTCCCAACTCTTTGGGCTGTTCCCTTGCTGACAATCCTCAAAGATTATGATCAGCATTCTGTATTCCAAGTACTCCTCTTCATAGCCCAATCTCATATTTTGCCTTCTCTAGCTAAGGAAAAATTTTGCATTATGGCTGGATCAGTGGCTGTTTGAAACTGTTTGAAATGTTGTGTCTTGTACATTATTAGGGTTCTGCTGACCACTGGGTTTGTTTGAGTTGTTGGTGTGAACAGCAGGTTGTCGAGAAAAGAAAGTTTGAAAGGAATGTAGGCATTGTTGTATGGGTTCAGGCTATGACGGATCATCTTGAGTGAATGAAAGGTGAAGCTAGATGGATAGGCATGACAGTTCTCTTGAGTGAATGATGGTGAAGCAGATGTTAGGGTTAGGATAGTAAAGGGTGACTGAGTAGGTATAGTAGGCATGGGTTCTGACATAATTAAAGATTTAGAGTATAAAAGGTTTGGTTTAGGTCTAGTAAATTCTTCTTTATCAGAGGCTCTCTCCAGGCTCTGATACCACTTGTTAGGATCTGTAACTAGATAGATCTTCTAGCCTTCGAGAATGTATAGTACTTATGTAATCACAAGCACATACGTGAGAGACTCTAGCAAATGTTTAGGCGGAAACTAAACGATTTAATAAAGAAGAACAATATGAATAACGATCCTCTATGGATCTCTCTATTGATAATAAATTGATTTTGTGTTTTTACAATCGGTGTCCAACCCTAATGCTAAAGGTTTCTTTTATAGAGAAGAAACCACACAATTAGTCTACAAGAAAACCTAAAATCTCGTAAGAGATATACATCAATATCAATCCACTTTCTAAATTTATCTCTTTCTATATTAATGAGATATACTATAATTATAATTCCTTATTACTTTACGTATATAAATAACATCAGCAGATTTCTATCACTGTCAGAAGGAACGAGAACAGCAGCAGAAACAAAATCAGCCGGAATGCTATTAAAGTCAGCAGGAATGACTTAGTGCTTTCAGAGAAAACCAAAATTACTAGACGAATATGTGTCGTTTCTGCTGTTAGACATTATTTCGTTTCTGCTGATAGCACTAAGTCATTCTGCTGAAGTTTAAATAGGCATTCCTGCTGATTTTGTTTATGCTGGTCTTGTTCTCGTTTCCTGCTGACTGTGATTCGAATCCTGCCTGATTGTTATTTATAGACGTTTTAATTAACGTAATTAAGGAGATTATATTTATAGTATTATTCATAATATAGGATATGAGATAAATTAGGACAGTGATTGATATTGATGTTTATCTCTTACGAGATTTTAGTTTTCTTGTTTGACTAATTAAGGTTTCTTCTCTATAAAAGAAAACCTTAGCATTAGGGTTGGATACCGATTGTAAAAAACACAAATCAATTTATTATCAATAGAGAGGATCCATAGAGGATCGTTATTCATTTAATTGTTCTTCTTTATTGAATTGTTTAGTTTCCGCCTAAACATTTGCTAGAGTCTCTCACGTATGTGCTTGTGATTACATAAGTACTATACATTCACAAAGGCTAGAAGATCTAATAGTTACAGATTCATAACATGTGGTATCAAGAGCCTCGGTGGCTTCTTGATCTAGGTCACAAGGTTTGTATTTTGATGTCTGGTTTGGTATTTTTCCATGAAAGAAGAGATAGATAGAATATTTTATAGTTTTGAGATTTATTGAAATAGTGATTACGAAGACGATTGATTATCACCTATTTGATGTTGTAGTTAAGTTTTTCAGGTGCGTATTCTTATCATATCTCAAATGGCTTACAACATTTGGAGATAACTTGTTCGTGCTTAAAACGATGTGACGAAAACTTGAAGAATCTAACAATGTGTGATTTTTCTTATGATGCTCTATGCACACATTGGCTATCACTTAAAGGAGTTATGTTGTAGTGCTCAGTGTCTCATCTAGTTGAGGATTCTTTCAAGAGGTTGCGGTCTACTTATACTTTGGTCTTGGTATGAGTTCGACATCACGTGGATAAACAAGACATAAGACACAAGTTTGGTAAATTATACTTCTTCATCAAATTCGTTATACTCAGTTTTCTTCATCAGTGATCATTACATAGAGCCTACTGAGTTCGAGATTCAAGAGATCAGGATTTGTTCATGCACCACTTGAGGGGAAGTGTTTCGTTACTACTGCTAGTCATTTATTACTGCTGCTAGTTTATGTTTCTACTGCTCAAAGTCATTTTTCGTATTATGCTTCATGGCGGGTATTTTGAGTATTGGAAGGCTGGATTAGTAGTGTGGTATATGGTTGGTAGCTATTATGATCCAAGTTGCATATCTACAGAAGACCCCTATTAGATGATTACAAAAAGGGGAAGAAGATTACAGAGATATGATTTGCAGCTTATTATGTGTGGTGGCATGATCAAGGAAATCTTAAGTCAAGGGGAGGCATTGAAGATTTTGTTTCATTCAGAGAGATGATCACATCTCAACTTTAGGGGAAGCTTTGGCTTTATAATGAAGTTCGTACATGACTTTGTTTGTTTTGTCATCATCAAATAGGGGAAATTGTTGGGATTCTTGATTTGATGAGACAAAATAAATAAAAGAATAAAACAAGTGGATCAACATTAACATTATGGAATTCTTCAAGCTAGTGGAGAGCATGAAGAATTATGGAAGATATGGTCAATGATTTACAAGATAAAGATTAGGAAATATGTTAATATGATTTAATGTGATTTAAATAGTTTCCTTATCCATTGATTAGCTTTCTTTGTAAGCCTTAATATCCGTCTTTATAAAGGGTATTAGGTATGTAGGTTTAATCATCTAAAAACACAGGCTTTCATATGAGAGTCGACTAGTAAAGGTGTGTGTGTGTACACCATAGTTAGATAGTTAGTAATTAGTTAGTGGTGTAGCCCCAAGTTATAGTTGGGGTAATAGGGAAACGTATGAATAAAGAAAACCTTGTTAAACATCATTGTTCTTATTTTTATTCCGCTGCATAAATTGTTAATCTTTAATGTTTATTATCCTAGATAAAGTTCTAAACAAACTGAGCTTTAAACGATCTTATCATTAGTGAAAACTCCTCTAATGAGACTAAGAAAAATACTGATGCCCTAATAATTGAAGAATGGGTTCCTGATAGTGATGAGGATGAGTCTGAAGCAATGGAATCAAAAAATGTTTAACCTAGGAAAGTTAGTCAAAATCCTAGGAATAACAGAACAAACTATAATGAAAAGAAAACTTAGAAATTAGGAGTTGGATTTCAAGTGACAAAGAAAGCTTGTTTTGTGTGTGGGAGTTTTAACCATCTCATTAAAGACTATGATTTTCTTGATAAAAAGATGATACAAAAACCTGTGTTGAAAAATGAACAAAAGGGAACTGTTCAAAGGGAAGTTAGACTAGTTTAGAATAATGCTATAAGGACTAATCATCAAAATTTCTCTAATTCTAGAAGAAATTTTGCACCAACGGCAGTTTTAACCAAGTCTGGCTTAGTACCCATTAATACTGCTAGGCAAAGCTCTTCAAGAGCAGCAATACCAGTTAGTACTGCTAGGCCTATTAATACTGCTACACCAAAACCATTTGTGAATGTTGCAAAACAAAGACCAAATGCTTTTCAGAAGTCACATTCACTATCAAGGAGGCCTTTTTACCAACATACAACACTTAAAAATAGAAATTTGAATAACAAAGTTAATACTGCTAAGGTAAATTCTGTTAATACTGCTAAGGGAAAAAGGGTGACAAGTGTTGTTGAGAAACAAGGGATTAATGTTGTTAAGTCCTCAGCATGCTGGGTTTAGAGACCAACAGAAAAAGTTATTGATCATGTCTCCAAAAACAGTGGATCATACATTTGTAAGCAATTTGACTATGTTGATCCAACAGGCAGACTCAAGTCAGTAATGGCTTGGGTCCCCAAGAGAAACTAATTCTCTTTTGTTTAATATGCAGGGTGATCCACTAGTGTCTCACAGATGTGTGATAGGAAAAAACAGTGTTCTTTTCACTGACTCTGAATGTCTTATTCTTTCTCCTGAATTTAAGCTACCTGATGAAAGTCAAGTAATGCTTAAGATTCCTAAAAAGGATAATATGTATAGTTTTGACCTAAAGAATATTGTTCCAACTAAAGGTTTGACTTGTTTATTTGCAAAGGCCATAAATGATGAGTCTAGGATGTGGCATAGGAGGCTTGGTCATATAAATTTTAAAACTATAAATAAACTTGTGAAAGGAAATCTTGTTAGAGGTTTGCCTTCAAAGATTTTTGAAAATGACCACTCATGTGTTGCTTGTCAGAAAAGAAAGCAACATAAAGCCACTTGTAAGTCCAAGCTTGTGAAT
>BQNB010096550.1:0-25596 GCA_026074375.1 Tanacetum coccineum
GAAGCAGTATTTAAGTTTTGAATAAAAGACAACGAGCAAAAATATAATAGTTTTGAAATTTGGTTGATGTCACATAGCACAAAGACTTCAAGAGATACGTCATGACAAATCTAACTAAGCACCTGAGAAAAACATGCTTAAAACATCAACAAAATTGTTGAGTGAATTCATAGGTTTAAATTCAAGTGAAAGTATAGTGGACTACAAGATTGAAATGCATGCGACAGTTATAACAGATACAACTTCACATAAAAAAGTATTTGCGTTGCACTAAGCTCATGACCCCAAAGATAATGGTGATAGGAAGCATGTGTATTGCCCTATAAGATTTCCTTGGTAGGTGACTGACCAAGACCACCCAAACTGGTTTCGACATGAAATACATCTGTTGGCCTGTACATCAGACGTACCCGACCAGTAAGAATTACTAAAACCAGATGGGGATTATTAGTCCTAATAGATCTATTTACTCACTCGCGCTTACTTAACCAGCCATCAGCTAAAGGTAATTAAGGGTTCATGATAATACAGGCGAATAGTGGTCTAAGCTACTTAGGCAATACGTAAACAAGGGAAAGTATCCTGTAAAGTACTTATGTCTGGTATTCAAAACAAGCAATGTTTCTCACCCTAATTTGTAAAACATTTATTCAAAACGAGTAAAAGTGGGGCTATGAACTCACCTTGAGTTAGTGTAGTGAAGTAGTGAGAAACTAGAAAAAAAATCACACGGTATCGAACGATAGTACACGAACACGACCTAAGTATTAAAGGTTTCGGTTTAGAATCTGAATGATAGTGAAATACGGATAATGCATAAGTGTTTACTAAAATACTTCCGTTTAAATGTCTTTTTAAATAAAACGTTTGTGATCGTATCGTGGTTGTAACGTTTGACTCATAAAGTATATAGTAATATTTAGTATATAATACTATATATATAAATATTCGAGTAAAGTATATACATATTGTTTAGCTTTTTACCCATCCCCGTATAACTAGTTAAAATACTTTAACATAAACATTTTCTAAATATATTCTAAGTATAAATATTTTATAGAAATTTCGGCATGACCCGTTCGTGTTTACACGTTTTTCCAAAGTCATAGACTTTATTAAATACCACTTTCAAATCAGTTTCAATTCACATTTCACAATTTACAAACTCTATACTATTAAATCCCATTATTAGCTAATCCGAAAAGTCCTTGAAATTCTCATTGGGCTTTTAGGCCCAATAAGCCTAAATGCATAATTTGAGATGTAATAAGTTCCAAATACGTTCACGATTAAACCATTAAGCATGTAGCTGATCAAATAAGCTATGGATAAGCTTATTTAATAAGCTCCACCGTGGGCTTTAAGCCATGATGTTGGGATCATTATTGGGCCGTGGCCTATTAGGTTAACCAAGATGGTTTAAACTTATCCATTTAGTCCGATAAGTAAACCGATACATAAATAAGCACTCGACGTATCAACAAGCCATTAATAAGTTTCTAATAAGCCAAGACGAAACCCAATAAGCCAACCGTGGGCTAATAAGCCACGGTCTGGGCTCGTATGTTGGGCCAAAACTTCTTTAGCTCCTACGGGTCCAATAAGCCAATAAGCTAAAAAGGTTATCAAATAAGCTCAATAAGCTAAAAAGGTTATCAAATAAGCTCTTGGTTCTCGAATAAGCTACCAATAAGCCAAGAAAGTTAAGACAACCATATGGCTTATTAGTTAAGCATACGGTTTAGGCCTTGAGGGTGGGACAAAGCCTAATAGGCCCATTAAGGATACTTGTGCTTATTTATTAAGCCAAATAAACTTAACACCTTATTCCTTATCACAATAAGCCACGAAATAAGCTAATATATATAAGCCGAATGTAAATAAGCTAACAAACCTTCCTTTTTGTTTCTCTTTTGGGCCGAACACTATTACAGGTCCAATAAGCTTTCCAAAAGCTTATTAGTAAGCCGAACATAAAATAAGCCATAAGTTATAATATTTATTGCATAAAAATAACCACGATCACGAAACTACACTTTCCTTTTCTCCTTCTTATTACTTTTGAGCTACACATAAACCCATTTGGGGTTTATGTAGTTTTTAAACTTTGATTTTTACAAAACAAGTTGTACATCTTACATTTATGCATTATGAGAATCACAAAAGTACAAGTTGTATGAGAAATAGATTACTTACAAATAATGGTGATTAAGAAGGTGATCATAGACTAAATACAACCCAAACATTGTGTTAAGACTACCTGAATATCAATACGAATCAAACCTGAATACAATATCTTAATCAAAATTGAAAAATAATAAGAGTGTGTGTGTGTGGTTTTGCATCCAAGCAAGAGAAGAGAGAAAAAGAGATGAGTGTGTGTTTTTGGTGTAGAGAATGAGATGAAAAATGAAATGCATATAGAATAAGCTAGCTTGATTTGTAAGCCTTGGAAATTTTGGATGCTTGTGTGTGTGGGGTGGGGTTCAACGTAAGGCAACAAAACAAGGGGACCAATTTGATCTCAATTTGTTTGGACATGCAAAGGTGATAAGAATTCAAATATCTAGATATTTCCATGCTCATTCAAACTAGTTATTATTCACGGATCACACAATTACTGAAAACGCGTAAAAACTTTACGGAAAATTTTAAAAATTTAAATATAATTATAAAACGTAAAAACACGACTAATGCTGAAAGACTACGATAAATTGCAACCCGGAACACTTCTGTAACCTTTGCCCTTTTAGTGTTCTGAATATTTCATTAATAGTCCTTTAACTATTTGACTGTTGTCAGTTTATTCAGATTTTGTACCATGTTGACGGTGGTGATTTTATGAGTTGTGTGATGATTTGAGGTTTATTGTGATTAATAATCCCTTTTGGAAGGTATTATTGTGTTATGTGTATTCCGGGTGGTTTGACCCGTGAATTTTGAGAAATGCCGAAAAACGAGTCTAACACGTCCGTTAATGTCCAAATGAGTTTTGAAGGGTGTAAAGTGAAAATATGTCATGTGAATACTCTAGGTTAATGGAAAAGTATTTTTAAAGTGAATAAAAATGCTATTTAACTTTGGGAAAATTTTACGGTTGAGTTTTACGAGTATTAAAGTGATCCCGACACGAAAAGAAAGACCCGACACCCCATAGGATGCCATAACCGGTCATGGGAGGTTAAGGGGACAAGGAGGCTTAAATTTAGCTAACATGTCCCAAGATGTACACATATATGCCATTTACTAGACAATTTCACTCATTCTTTTCATTTCAAAAAAATAAAACACACACATAGGTGTGTGTGTGTTTCGTCCGCCACCCAACCACCACAAACCACCATAATTTCTAACTTTGATCAAGAATGTGTTATTCCGGGTTGATAAGAGTGTTTGGGTATTCATTTAAACAACGTTTGGGTTGTCCGGTTCATGTCGAAATCTACAAATTTGAAGATTTTCTTGTAAGTTTTCAAAATTAAATTTTGTTTGTCATTTTGGGTTTATTATGATGCATAGATGTTAGCTGTACAAGTTGATCGTTGTGAAAATCGATTTTTGAAAGCGAAATGAATAAAAAGGGTGGTGTTTGGTTCGTGTATGGTGAAAAGAAAAAGAGGGTTTTTGTAGTTTTGATGTTGTAGTCGTGATGGTTGAATAATATATATTGTTAGATAGCTTATTTTTATAATAGTTTGTATCGCTTATTCGGGCTTATTTTTAAGCTATTTCTTGGCTTATTTGGGCTTATTTGGGCTTATATGCTACGAAAAGTTTCCCAAAATCACTAGGAAAGTGATTTTGATTATTTTTGTGTTATGGCGTATGTTGTGGAGTATTTTTTAGGCTTATGGTAGTAACCAAAGGCGATACGTAGCTTATTAACTTATTTTCAAGCTTAATATACGTATTTTGGAGTTTATGGACTCACGACCCAATAAGTCTATTTGAGCCGCAACTTAATGGAGGACTTATTGTGGTTCGGATTATTTTTACACATAAGTATATACTTATATATGTAAATGGACCTTGGTTTTGGACTTGGATTATATTTTGGACTTATAAATGTCCTAATGGACCCTTGTTGGGCCTTAAAGCCCGATAAGTGATATTTAGTAGTTATGAGAGTTTTGATGGACTTTTGAAAGTGGAGATGTATTTACGAAGTAATATTGAACGATATTTTGGGAAACATGTGTTAGTAAACGATAAAGATTGAGATTTTAGAATTTTGTCAAAAAGTGTCGAATTTGTGAAAAATTATTGAAAGTACTGTTTAAAACCTTGTAAAACGTGCTATAAACGTACGGGTCATGTCAAAATTTCGTAAAAGTTTATACTTATAAATTTTCTTAAAAACATGATTTTTTATTTTAAATAATAAAATATTATTTAAATATTTCATTTATTTAATAAATTCACTAAAGGACGAAAAATATAATTTTTATCGAAACTTTGCTAATGTGTTTATTACGAGTAAACGTTTCATTTTCAACCGTATAATGATTATTTTGAAGTGATTAAGGTTACCGAATGGACTTGTCGAGATATATTTATATTATAATTAATAATTATACAATATTTATTTATATATTACTTATCCTATTTCATCTAAATAGTAATAAGTATGTATTATCAGGGAATAAGATTGATATGATTGTGGAGTTAAGTCGTCAACCATTACACCACTAAAAACTATTTTGGGTAATTGTACAACGCGTCTAAACTCTATGCATCAAACGTGAAGATTGTTTTGGAATTGGATGATTAAATTAGGACATTAACTGGACTAGGTCGTGTGCGGGCGTCGTTGCATTTGTTTGTGTGATTGAGATTTGGTTGCTAAAGACTTTGCTTGAGGTGAATACTGAAGCCCACTTTTTACTGGTTTTTCTGTTGGGGGAATGATACTCAAATGTGTTTTGAAATGTTTTGAATTGATCTGTGCGAAATGTGGTTTTGTTTTTTGGGACAAGTTATGTGCTTATGACTGCTAGGGGTGAGCATACCGGACCGTCGACCGGACCGGACCAGAAGACCAGACAGAACCGGACCGAAGGTATTTCGGTCCGGTCCGCGGTCCGGTATTTTGGACCAATTCGGTCCTCGGTCCGGTCCGACCAAAAACCCGATGATAATGTCGTGTAAGACCGGACTGGACCAAAGACCGACCCGGACCAGACCGGACCGTACCATTTCGGTCTTGTCCGCGGTCCGGTAATATGGACCATTTCGGTCCTAACGGATCCCCCGGTCCGGTCTTGGCCGGTCCGGTCCGGTCTTGGACATATGCTCACCCCTAATGACTGTTATGTGAATATTATGTGATGCATGATTGTTTGGATCGGATGGGTACGCCTACCCAGTGTTTGTGAGATTATTGGATTGGATGGGTACGCCTACCCAGTATTTGTGTGATTATTGGAGCGGATGGGTATGCCTACCCAGGTTTGTGTGTGGTCCTGCCCTAATTTTAGTGCTCCAGCTGGTAGGCCCTTTAGGTGCGTAAGTGACATATGATTATTGATTAGCGGTGATGCTAAGGTTGTTTGCATATATTCACTGTCATATAACACTATTGTCCACTATTGAAGTATTGGCATAGCTTTTGGGTTTAAGGTCAAACCTACGAGCTCATCAACATTATTGTTGACGTTTTCGAGTATCATTTTCAGGTGAAGTGAAAGAAGAGTAGTTTGGTGATTGATAGCAGACTTAGAAGTATCCCGTGTGGAATTTCATTTGAAGTCTTGCTTGCTTGTTGATTAATTTTAGTTTTGGATGTTTTGGAATAAGTTTGGATATGGTCCCATTTGAGGGCATTGAAATAATTGTAAGAGATTTTGGATTTTTAGTTGCGATTTGGGACATCACTTGAGTTTGGTCATGGTTGATGGTCTCCATAGCACTTGGAGTTTATGCAATGTAGTTTTCTCTTTTTTGTACCATGTGTTATATTGATCAATATGATGCATTCTTGAGTTTTCTGCAAAGTCCGGGGGGTGTGACAGATTGGTAATCAGAGCCAATGTTATAGAGAACTAGTGTTTATCCTAGACTATAACCTATAGATCTGTCTATATAGATTGTGTAAGGTTCTATGTGCGTAATGTTCCCTTATTGTGTGCCTTTGTGTGTTCGCGGTTTGGTGCCTTAGTTATGTCAGTCATTGAAATAGGTGGGTTCAATATTGAATATGAATGGGAAAGGATGTGAATATAAGTACGGTGGCCAACGTAATTATAAGCGTATCACAACTCACTCATACTTAGTAATGTTGTTCACACAAATCGATGTTGACACCGTAGGGTGGTGTTATGTGTATATTTGTATATAGATATAGTAAGATATTCTATATATGTGTGTGAGTCTTCCCACTTACCTAACGTAGCTAGTTTTTCCCTCCAAAAAGATAATGCCTGCCCGAAGATGAGGACCCGAAGTGATGGTCGGCCTGCTGCTGAATCATTAGGAGGGGAACGGTGAACGAGTGGTAAAGTGGAAGGGGTAGAAGACCTAGGGAAGGTAATGATGAGCGTGTTGAGGATTTGAATGGTCAAGAAAATGACCAGGGTTTAAGAGCTAATAGAGGTGTAGAGGGAGTCAATTGGAATGTAGAGGGAGCCAATTGGGGTGCACCTGACTTCTCGACGATCATTCCCAGCAATTCCAGAACCTCTTACCCACCATGCTAGCTCAGGTTAGTAACCGAGGAAATGTTGGAAATCAAAATGGTAATGTGGTTAATGAGAACGTTCAGGAGAACGTGGGGAATGTGTTAGTAAATGGCAATCGGGTAGGTTATTCATATAAGGAGTTCTTAGCTTGTAACCCTAAGGAATATGATGGTAAGGGAGGTGTTGTAGTTCTTACTCGTTAGATTGAGAAAATGGAGAACGTACAGGATATGGTGTGTAGTAATGACCAAAAAGTGAAATACACTGCTGGTTCATTTGTGGGTAAGGCTTTAACGTGGTGTAACTCTTAGATTCGCACGCTAAGCTGGGAAGTTTTTGTTAGTATGTCATAGAATAACTTTAAGTTTATGATGATACAAGAGTTTTGTCCTAGTCATGAGATGCAAAAGTTGAAATCTGAGTATGTGGAACACCCCAGGTCGGGCTAAAGGCCATGCTGCGTTTACTGATAGGTTTCATGAGTTGGCGAGGTTAGTTCCTCACTTCGTAACTCCTAAGAGTAGGATGATTGAAAGGTATGTGTACGGCCTTACTCCATAAATCTGTGGGATGGTGGCAGCAACAGAGCCAAATTCTATACAGAAGGCTGTGCAGATTTCTGGTGCACTGATCGATGAAGCTGTTAGAAATAGATCAATTAAGAAGGTTGAGAAAAGAGGAAATATGGAGGAACCTGGCAAGGATAAGAATGGTAAGGATGATAATAAGAGGACTAAGATGTAGGTTTCAGATATGAGATTGAGATAGCTAGTGGGCAGCTAGTAGAGATTGATAAGGTTATTAAGGGGTGTAAACTAGAAATCGAGGGTCATATCTTTGACATCGATTTGATACCTTTTAGGCATGGGAGTTTTGATGTGATTATAGGTATGGATTGGTTGTCTAATTATATGGCTGAAATAATTTTCCATGAGAAGGTAGTGAGGATACCACTATCGGATGGCAGGGTGCTTAGAGTAGTAGGAGAGAGACCGGATGAGAAAGCGAGATTGTTGATGAGTGCTAAGGCTAGTGATAAGAAACAAGAAGAGGTTGTTGTTGTTAGAAATTTTCCTAAGGTATTCCTGGATGATCTATCTGGATTACCACCTATTCGGGAATTTGAGTTTTTGATTGAGTAAATCCATGGAGCAACGCCGGTAGCAAAGTCTCCCTATCGTTTGGCACCTTCTGAAATGGAGGAGTTGTCTGGACAACTCAAGGAACTCCAAGACAAAGGTTTCATTCCACATGTTACTTCGCCATTTGGGGACGCCGTATTGTTTTGTTAGAAAAAGGATGGTTCTTTTTATGGTATTGCATTGATTATAGAGAATGATCAGTTGACTGTTAAGAATCGTTATCCACTTCCTATAATTGATGATCTATTTGATCAACTGCAAGGGTCGCAGTTTTTCTCGAAGATAGATCTTAGGTCAGGATACCATCAGCTGAGAGTGCATGAGGATGACATGCCAAAGACTAACTGCGTATTAGAACTCGTTGAGACATTTTCGATATCACTGTAATGCCCTTTGTTCTGACTAATGCACCAGCAATGTTTATGGATTTGATGAATAGAGTTTATAGATCGTATCTTGATAAGTTTGTGATAGTGTTTATAGACGATATCTTAATCTACTCTAAGACTCAAGAGGAGCATGTAGAACATTTAAGGTTAGTCTTGAACTGCTCAAAAAGGAGAAACTGTATGCTAAGTTTTCTAAGTGTGAATTCTGGCTAAGAGAAGGCATTTCTTGGCATGTAATAAATGGTAATGGAATTTATGTGGACCCTAGTAAGATTGAAGCTGTTAAGAATTGGAAAGCCCCTAGAACTCCGACTGAGGTTCGTTCGTTCTTAGGATTGGCTGGGTATTACCGTAGGTTCATTGAGAACTTCTCTAAGATAGCTAAGTCTCTTACTATCTTGACTCGGAAGAGTAAGACTTTAGATTGGGGTGAGGAACAGGAATTGGCATTTCAGATCTTGAAGGATAAGTTATGTAATGTACTTGTTCTAGCTCTCTCCAATAGACCGAAAGACTTTGTAGTATATTGTGATGCGTCCGGGATAGGACTAGTCTGTTTGTTAATGCAAAGAGGTAAAGTGATAGCCTATGCGTCTAGGCGGTTAAAAATTCATGAGAAGAATTATGCTACCTATGATTTATAGTTGGATGCGGTTGTGTTTGCACTTAAGATCTGGAGACATTATCTGTATGGGACAAAGAGTGTCATCTATACGGACCATAAGATTCTTCAACATATCTTTAGTTAGAAAGAGTTAAATATGCGACAACATCGCTGGATAGAGTTGTTTAGTGATTATGACTGTAACAATTCGCTACATACCTTGTAATGGCGCAATGTGGTGTTTGATGCCACTCAGTAAAAGGAATAGATTAAAAGCCTAAAGAGTAGTTAGAGACATGAAAAATGATACTTCGTTCGATTCTATCAAAAGATAGGATACTGGCAGCTCAGAAGAGCTGTGGATGATGCCTGTATTGCCTAAAGGTTTAGATGAGAAGATAGAACCAAGAAGTTGAATGGAACTTATGTATTTCTACCTGGATCGAAATATGGGATACCAATTAAAAGGTGAGGTGAGAACCCAGATAATAGATGAAGCCTATAAGTCGGAGTACTCTGTACACCCAAGAGCTGATAAGATGTATTTTGATTTGAGAGATAGGTATTGGTGGCCTGGAATGAAAAAGGATATAGTTGAGTATGTTAGTAAGTGTTTAACTTGTTTAGAAGGTTAAGGCGAGCCTCACAGGCCATCCTGACTTGCACCAGCAACCTAAGGATTCCGTATGGGAATGGGAAAGGGATAGCTATGGGATTTTGTGACTAAGTTTTCCTAGGAAACTAGTAGCGGGCAAATGACACAATCAGTTTCAATATGAACCGATTACCTAAGTCTGCTGCATTTTCTACCTATGCGTAAGGATAATAAGATGGAAAAGGTTGCTATATTGTATTTGAATGAATTATAGTATGCTAGACTGGTGTGGCCGATCTCGCTTAAAATCAGATCATGAAAGTCCTTTCACAACGAAGGTTTTTGGCAGTCAATGCGAAAGGCATTAGGACTCTTTAAGATATGATAACGGCTGTATCAACCCTCAATTGATGTCAGCAGTGAGCGTACTATCAGACTTAGAAGAAATGCTTAGAGCGTACTCCTATCCTAGACTTTGGAGGAGATTATGGGATTTCATCTTCTGTTTGGTGAGTTTTAGTATAACAATAGTTAATCTTTCTATGTGAGATGTGCTCCGTTTCAGGCATTGTATGGTAGAAAATGTCGTTCGCCAATTATGTGGGCTGAGGTTGGAGAAGGTCAGTTGATAGGACCTGAGTTAGTGCAAGAGACTACTGAGAAGATCTTGCAGATTAAGGATAGACTTAAGGTGCGCGTGATCGTCAGAAAAGTTATGCTGATAAAAGGAGGAAGCCTCTAAGAGTTTAGTGTAGGTGACTGTGTCTTGCTCAAAGTGTCGCCTTGGAAAGTTGATACGCTTTAGGAAGAAGGGAAAGTTAGCACCTAAGGTTGTGGACCGTTTTGAGATTATTAAGAAAGTAGGCCCTGTGGCTTATCAGTTAGATTTGCCTGAGGAGTTGAACGGTGTTCATGACACGTTCCACGTGTCGAACCGTAAGAAGTGTTTGGTTGATCCAACACTGCAAGTGCCTTTGGATGAGATTCGAATTGATGCTAAGTTGAATTTTGTGGAAGAGCCTATGAAAATTTTGGAAAGGGAGTTTAAGAAGTTGAAACGTAGTAGGATGCATCGTCAAGGTTCGGTGGAATTCGAAACGTGGCCCTAAATTCACGTAGGAACGTGAAGATCAGATGAAGTTGAAGTACCCGCATTTGTTTTTTAGTGAAGTTAGTAGTTGAATTTCGTGGACGAAATTCTTTAAGGGGTAGAACTAAACCTTTCTCCTTTTTTAATGTTCTGAAATATTTTTCATTTAATAGTCCCTTTGACTATTTGACTTTTTCATCTATTAGATTTTTCTCCGTTTTAGACGGTGGTGATTTTATGAGATATGTGATGAATTGTGGTTTATTGTGATTAATAATCTCTTTTGGAAGGTATTATTGTGATGTGTGTATTCAGGGTGGTTTGACCCGTGAATTTTGAGAAATACCGAAAAAACGAAGTCTGAACAAAACACGTCGTTAATGTCCACAGAGAGTTTTGAAAGGGTGTAAAAGTGAAATAATCGTGAAATATTCTAGGGTTAAGGAAAATTATTTTCAAGTGAATAAACAAAATGCTAATTAACTTATGGGGTAAATTTTACGGTTGAGTTTTAATAAGTAATTCAGTCATTTCGAACACGAAAATAAACGCTCAGAGACTACTTTTGATCCTGGCCGTTAAGACGTCAAAGAAGAGGAACAAAATGCTTAATTTGATCTAAGTTGTCTAGGAATGAACATATAGATGCTTATCACTAAAATCCTCATTTTCTCCATAATTCCATTTTTTCATTTTCAAAAAAATAAAACACACAACTTCTAAGTGTGTAGTGTTTGCTCTCCACCCCCCTAAACCCACCAAAACCACCATAAAAATTTAACTTTGATCGAGAATGTAGATATTCCCAGGTGATACGAGTGTTGATAAATTCATTAAACAACGTTTGGATTGTATCGGATTCTTGAAATTTGTATATTGGGTAATAGAGTTATATTAAGATGGGATCCTTGTACATCTTTTCTAGTTGGGGACAATATCTCTGATTTGTGATGTTGGAAGAATAAGTACACAAAATTTTTATTTATTCATTAGGAAGATATTAGTTACTATTATTAGGTTTATGTTTTAATAAATTTTATTGTGTGTATTATTTGAAAAACAAGGAAAGAAACAAAAGACTTGCTTTGCTTACTTATTAGAGTTAAACACTAGGTGGTGGTGAAAGGATAAGAATGACTTACACTCGATTTTGGTTAGCTAAGTCTTAGAGAAAAATGTCACTAGAGTCTTTAGTTTAACGTAGTACTATTCATGTTATTAAAAGGTCTTGGTTAAATTTACTCATTAGAATTTAACTAGGCGATTTAAATAAAAAGTAAACACGTAAAAATTCTATAAAAAAATGGAATAATTGAAGTCATAAAATGACCTAAAAATGCTAAATGTTACAGTCTCCTCCCGTTAGAAGAGCCTTGTCCCCAAGGCTCAAGTCGTGACACTTGACGAAGGTACGGGTTTAATGAAGAGATGTGGGTACTTCTGCTTGAATTGATCCTCGCATTCCGAGAATAGGTTGGGAAGGCTCGAACAGAATATAACAGAGGTCTGAGGGTTGTGAGAAGATTATTTTAGTGTTTTTATATTTTTATAGAAAGCAAGTAAAATTCAGGTTTGAGAGGTTGTTTTGGTTTTAACTAATAATAAATATAAACTACTTTGGTGAAAATTATATGGTAAATGAACGTATTTACTTAATTATGGATTACTCCTTAGTTTGCTTCTCCTAATTCTATTGCCTTGTCACACTTGTGATGACCTGTGTAAGTATTTCCTTAGTCATGAACGAATTACACGAAAACGCCGTCTATGTAATATTCCTTTAAGGCAACGCACAAGTAAGGTAGTATGAAGACTATTACAAGGCCCCTAAGAGTACATTACATGCATTAAAACACTTAAGAGGGATCAACCATATTAGGGGTAAGGTAGTATGAAGACTGTTACTGATGGTATCCTTTTTACACACTAGCGTTTCCCTATACATCTATGCTAATGTAATATTTTATAGCCAGTTTTCTAGAGCCTAACGCGCACATTCATCACAAGAAGCAATATTAAAAGGATCTACAAACCAAGTTTCATGCAATCATAAGTAAATACTAATGGATCTAGCCTAGCATGTTAAAAGGAAGCAAAGAACAATAATTAATCAAACAACACATAGACATATTGAATGATAAAAGATAGAGGACTTCACTTGATTAAAACATGTGTTTAATGCTGATACAAAAGGGTTTTGACACCCTAAAAATGACCAAAATAGCTGTTATAATCTACTTTTAATAATAGGCTTCGGTTCCCAAAAGTTACACACTTGAAACCCTAAAAAAGAGTTTGTATATACAGGAAAACTGGCGCAACGACGTCGCGCTATAATCCTGACGTCGTCGCCCCGCCGAATCTTCTAAGGCTTCTTTAAGTCAGTTGGATCCTGACGCCGTCGCCAAAGTTCTGACGCAGTCCTTTGTATGTCCTGACGGCGTCACATATAATTGTGACGCCGTCTCCAGCCACTGTACGCATTTTCTTCAAGAGATTTGGTGCATTTCCTCCAAAAGCCATCCAAGTGCTAAAACACAAAAATGAATGATTAAGTACATAATTTGGGCATATTTGCATGATTTAGGGGGTTAAATGACCCTGAAAAAGTGTATAAAATAACACCTCATCAAATACCCCTACACTTAGGATTTGCTTGTCCTCAAGCAAATGGGTTTTCTACCTAGATAATAGCAATATCGGGGGCATTTAACCTACTTTTCAAAGATATTTTTACGACACGACCTTCTAGACCTCGTAATTAAAAGCACGAAAGTTATATACTAGCACCTCACATAAGTGTTTGGATTCTCTCTTTCTCTCAGGTGTATAATGAATAAACAGGAAAATAACACTCATTACATGTCATAGCATATAAATTATAGTAGGCTTGGTAAATGACCAAACCTCCAGCGCTAGGCGCAAGTACTAGAAATTACTATCAAAAAGGTCTTTTAAAGGGTTGTGATGTTCGGGTGTAGGTTAAATAGCAACAACAACGGATGGTATATGCATGGGCGGTGGCGAGTTAATTAACTACAAGAATACATGCTGAGGCGTTGCTAAGCCAAGACTCGACCACTCTAGGACTAAGATATACGAACTAAGACATACAAACTCTACATCCAACTCTTTCTTTTTCTTTTCTATTTTGTTTACTTTCTTTTTTTTCAAATGAACATAATACAGAACTTGGGGTTTATATTCACACCCCTACACTTGAGTTTTTGCTAACTCATTACAATCAGCTAATTACATACCCGAATTAAAAGGATCAATAAAGCATGGAGCGTATTGAGCTCTAATAGGGGTAATAAGTGTTGGAAATCGTTATCTAAATAACCTTATATTACAAGAATGTTAAACGAGCTACGCAGCGGATATAATTCATATAGCATAAACAATTAACACATAAAAACATAAATAAGGAAACATACCGTTAGCAATCAAGCTAGTGACGAATGCAAGGTTTTTTGAGTACACGCACGTGTGTAATAAACGTGCTAATTGAAAACTACTCCAAGTTACTAAATTAAGTAACCTCCACGCGGTTCATACATTACACGTCAAGCACTATCACCCGAATGCTAGTTCTTGACTAACGAATATGTAAACACAAAGAAAATCGAAACTAGAAAACCCTTTAGGGTTGTTTGTTGCAATCGAACCAAGAGAGAGAGAGAGATAATGGATGATAATAATGAGCTCTAGGATCCTCCTTATATAGGGATGAAGTTAGGGTTTACCTAAAATACATTCCTTGTAGGAAAAGATAGCTCAAAGCCCAATCCAACCCCATTTGGGTCCTAGTGGCCAGTCGAACATAAGCCAAACACCCATTGGGTTGACTTTATGACTTTTTAAATTATTTATGGTTAATTACATTTAATTACCCATTAATTAAAAAGCATTATTAGTTAGTTACAATTAATTAACTAATTAACGACCGTTAGTGTTCATTCGTCAAATCATATATCAATATAAATAATAAATATACAATTATATTATTATTAACATTAATAGAATGATACCTAAATGTATAACGTGTGTGACCCCGTAGGCTCACGTATTTCTAGCCGTATAAATATTCGTATGACATGAGCACAAACCCAACAGCTCCCACTTGCGAATGTCTCATTCATATCATATAACATACTAACATTGACAAATAGTCTAGCAACATCATCAATGCTCCTAGAAATACCCGAGTTTGCAGTTTTTGAAAAACAACTCAGCCTTTTATGGATTCAGTTAATCCTATCCCTTTGTTTCAGAAACATGTTAAATATGGCTATGGATCAATAGTCATTCCATACTTTAACGATTCTGTTTCTCACATCTGTACTAATTCAGATCACCAAATATAAAAAGAATCATCTTACTACATGTTGGGCACGACCATGCAAATATCTGATCAAACTAATGAGGGGCCTAGTAAGTATCTAACTCCCACTCAAGTGGAGGAACAAATTCTATTTTAACTACAAGTGTCCATCATGTACTTCAAAACACTTCTGAAAATAGTCCTTATAACTACCTTTTGACAGACTAGTGGTAGGCTTATTATCAAGAAATGCTATCCATACATGCAAAACCCGCTTGCATCTCAAGTCTAAGGATAAACATAACTTTCACCATGTGTGTAATACACAAATGACGCTGATCCATAAAGTGATTATCACACGGTGGGGATCCAATATTCATCCACATTGAATAAGATGTGAAGCTGGCAGAATCATCTTTATGTATTCTTCAGAATACAACCAGACACTCACATTTACCTTGTCTTAACAATATTCCCATATCGTTAACTGGTAATGGACATAGCTTTAGAATGCAACAAGTCATTCATGGATATAAACATGCAAATATAGGATACAATTATTATAAAAATAAAAACAAGATACCACGTATATTAATCACCTCACAATGCGCATATATCCAATATCATGCTATCTATTATTAAGCCGCGCGCGTCTCACTCGCTACGTACTCTGTATCAAATCCTAACCCTCTATTATCCACAGACTTAATCTACGAGTACGACAGTCCCCCTCGAGAGGCACCAGTAAACAATTTCCAATTCGCCATAGCATGTTCAAAATGCTTATTGAATGGCATTGGTTTTGTAAACAGATCAGCTACGTTGTCATGTGTGTGAACTTTCTTAAGGACAATTTCACCTTCTTGAATTACTTCACGAATGTAGTGATATTTCCTCTAAAAATGTCTGGCTCCTTTTAAGATTATGGGATCACTGGCGATAACTAATGCAGGCTCATTGTCACATAGCATCTCCATAGGCCTTTTATTCGATGGCATGACATCTCTAAGTCCATCAATAAATTTCCTCATCCAGACTGCTTCCATTGATGCTTCAGCAGCAGCAATGTACTCAGCTTCTGTAGAAGACATAACAGTAGTGCTTTGCTTGGCACTCTTTCAGTCTACAGCTCTACCATTAAGTACGAACACATATCCTGTTTGGGATTTTGTATCGTCCCTGTCCGTTTGAAAACTTGCATCAGCATAACATGATACTTTCAGCTCATCTTTGGGTTTTGCCCCATACACAAGAACCATATCTTTAGTATTCCTTAAATACTTAAGAATAGTTTTCACAGCAGTCAAGTGAATCTCACCAGGATTTTGCTAAAAACGACTACACAAATTTTACGCAAAGGCAACATCAGGTCTAGTGCATCTAACCACATACATGATCGAACCTATAGCCGAAGCGTAAGGAACTCTCTGCATACGTTGTACCTCAGTAGGTGTTTTAGCACCTTGTGACTTTCTATAGTCAGGCTTTTCCATCATTGGAGTATACCCCTTCTTGGAGTTTTCAATTCTAAATTTCTTAAGAATTTTCTCTAGATAAGCACTTTGACTAAGAGCAATCAAACGCTTAGATCTATCACGTATGATCTTGATTCCAAGGATATATGCTGCTTCTCCTAAGTCTTTCATAGTTAAACACTTACAAAAGCCAAGATTTTACTTCTTGCAGCATTGTAACGCTATTTTCCATAAGTAATATGTCATCGACATACAAGACTGGGAATGCAATATTACTCGCACTCATAGTTTTAAAAAGCGCGCCTTAAGGCGCGCCTAGGCTCTAAGGCTCAAGCTCTAGGGATTTTTTCAGATCGAGGCTCCACACATGCACAAGGCTCACAAAACGCGCAGAGCCTTGGGATTTAGAGCCTTGAGCCTAGGCGCGCCTAGGAAAGGTAACGGATTTTGAAACTTTCTTTTCGAATTTAACATTCATCGCCCTCATATGTTAATAATAGATTACCTAGAAACTACCTAGAAACTAAATAAATCAATCAATTTGCATGTTTGGTCGTTCAATTCAAGTGTCTGCACATACAGACTCCTCCCTCTATTTTACGCATGAGATAACTAATCTCGTCATGTCATGAATATGATACATTGCTTGATATTTTTGGTTTAACTATTCAATTTTTTTGATACATTAATTATTTTAGTGTCATTTAAGTCATCATTAATCTATAAATTTTTGCCTAAACTATTATAATTTACTTCAATTTAATGTGCCTCATATTCATGAAGCCCGCGCCTTGATCTGCGCCTCACCTCAAGGCTCCATAATCCCTTTGCGCCTTAGTGTGCCTTGAGCCTTTCAAAACACTCCCACTAGCTTTGAGATATACACATGGCTCATCAGGATTTTGAGTAAAACCAATCTTCTTGATTTCCCCATCAAACCTTTTATTCTAACTTCTAGATACTTGCTTCAATCCATAAATGGAACGTTGAAGTTTGCATAATTTGTTGGGATGTTTTGGATCCACAAACCCTTCCGGTTGCACCATATATACGTTCTCGCTTAGGTGACCTTTTAGAAAGGCTGTCTTGACATCTATTTTCCAAATCTCATAGTCATAGAACGCGGCTATGGCTAAAAGAATCCTTATAGCTCTAATGTCTGCAACAAGAGAGATTGTTTCCCATAATCTTATCTGTAGGTTTGGGTGATGCCTGTTGCCACAAGACGAGCTTTAAGGTGTGTACATTCCATCCATGTCCGGTATTCTTCTTAAAGATGACATTTGCATCCAACAGGTCAACATTAGATGGAAGTTCAACAAGATACCAGGACTTGTTATCTTTCATGGATGGCCATTTTTTGTATTCATAGCTTCAGAATTTTGTCAGATTCAGGATCTACTAATGCCACAACTTTGATTAGCGAGTAGTCAAGAATCCCTAATTCAATATCCTCAACATCACGTGGCTATGCCATGATTATTGTGGGCTCATTTGAAGTCGAGGTAGTCCGCTCTAGTGCGATCATGTTTCGAATGTAGGAACTCCTCGAACATTGGTGTGAAAAGGTCTCACGACAAGGTGCAATACCAGCTCGCTATAGTGTTAGTTCTAGCAATCAATGACGGATTCAATAGCGAACGTTGCTTTTTGATCTTCACGATGTCCGCGACCTCCTCCCCTATCATTCGTGACCAAGCAGGTTACTCTAAACACCATACCCGTGTCTGGCATTGTATGTCCACCCCCACTCACATTAGGGGAAGTCGAGCCTGCCTGGTTCCCCCTAGGGACCGATCCCGTGAGCCAGGTTAGATCTTACCCTCACCCCCCTCACCCCCCCTCAAACCCCTCCTTAACCAATTTAAAAAACATAATATAAAAAAATAGAAAAAAAAATTAAATAAAAATAAAATAATTAAAAGTTAAACCAACATGTGCGAATCCTCATTATGTGCTTGATAGTCTTTCTCAGAAGGTTGCTATACTCTTTCTCTCTAAATTATTTCCCAGCCCTTTATCACTCCTCACTCATTTCGGAGAAGTCGTGACTTCCTACTCGCTCTTGTTTTTTTTTATAGCGGTGAAACTTATTTTCAGAGAACTCAACGTTTAGAGTGACAAAGATCTTGTTTTTGAGTGGTAGTAAAAGTAGTAACCCATCATTTCCTGTTAGGGTACACCTACAAAGATTACACTTAATGGATCTGGACTCCAAAGTTTGTCAGGAGTGTCTGTTATCACGAAGTGCCTCCCCACACACCACCAAACCTTTAAGTAGAGAGAGAGAATGTACGCGAGTGTCTGAGTCCCGATGCCATATTTCATAAGGCGTCCTATCAAACTTCTTGGTTGGAACCATATTAAGAATGCGAGCTACACTCTCGAGAGCATATCCCCAAAAGGATTTTGGCAGAGTTGTTAGATTCATCATGGATCGAACCGTATCAAGTAAAGTTAGATTCCTCCTTTCAGACACCCTGTTATGTTGTGGTGTATAAGGTGGAGTTAGTTGGGATACGATACCACAACTTTTCATATGATTAACAAACTCATGACTCAGGTATTCTCCTCCTCGATCAGATCGAATAGCCTTTATTATTTTATCGAGTTGATTTTTAACTTCATTCTGAAAGACCTTAAATGTTTCAAACACCTCATGTTTATGTTTCATCAAGTAAACAAAACTATAACGGCTGAAATCATCTGTAAAGGTGATGAAGTAATTAGCACCCTCTCTTGACACAGTTCTAAAAGGGCCACATATATCAGTGTGTATAAGTTCTAACCGATCCTTAGCTCTTTCCACTTGATGTGGAAAAGGCTTGCGCGCCATCTTCCCAGATATACAAGACCTGCATTTCTTATGTGATTCATCGTGAGTGGGTTGCAGGAGCCCATCACGCTGAAGCATGTCCATGCGTTTCTTGTTTATATGTCTAAGACGACAATGCCATAGATAATAAGAGTCCAACCCATGTTTGGCTCTTTTATTGCTAACATTATAATTAGAACTAACATTTGGATAAAGATTATGCATATCTATTTCATAAATACCATCACGTGGAATTGCATTAAAATAAAACACATTATCTTTTGAAACATAAATACCATAATTCGTAAATGTATGAATATACCGTTCTTAACCAAACGAGAAATTGAAACAACACCCCTAGTAACAGTAGGTGCGAAATGACAGTTGTCTAATACAATTATTAAACCACTAGGAAGAATTAAATCAAAACTTTAAATAGCTTCAACGGCTGCACGCATTCCATTTCCCATGTATAGGCTTAAAGCTTCATGTTTCAACTTCTTGCTTCCTCTAAGTCCCTGAGAAGTATTATAGATATGAGTTCCATAATCCGTATCATACACCCAAGTATTATTAGGAAAAGTATAGAGTTCTATAGTGAAGATACCTGAAGTAATAGCCTCGCTAGCATTCTTTCTCTTCTTCAACTCAACATGGTAGGACAGATAATTCCTCCTTTAGTGACCAACCTCCTTGCAGTGGTGGCAGATAAAGTCCTTTGCCGGATTATCTCTCTTAGGCGGCGGTGAGATCTTGGTCTTGGGAGTATAAGCAAGCTTATTCTTTCCCTTGGCCTCACCCTTTGCCCCTTGCAGTTTCTTCTTGTCCTTCTGGATCTTACCTCCCCGTATAACTAACACGGCGGGAGTTTCAGTCTTCTTTGAAACACCTTTCTCATGGAGTTTCAGCATAGCATGTAATTCAACTATCGTCTTCCCATGCTATGCATGTTATAGTTCTGAACGAACTAATCATAGTCCTTGTTGAGAGAATTCATAATAAGACTCACACCAAGTTCTTTTGGCAATGCATAGCCTAGGCATTCCAAAGTGTCCATGTAGCTCTTCATGTTTAAGAGATAGGAGCTTACTGACTGATCATCCTCCTGTTTGCAAGTGTGTAATGCAGTAACTGTTTTAAACAGTTCCTGTTTAGCCTACTCTTCGAACATAGTTTTTAGTTCTTTCATCATGTCAAATGCATTGTATTTTTTCAAAGTCCTCTATAGGTCTAGAGACATACTAGATAGCATAAGACATGCAACCTCTTGCTCAAGATTGACAAACTCATAGTACTTATCAATAGTGTCAGGGACAGCAGTTTCAGGATCGGGAGCGGGTCCAATGGGCTGTTCCACAAACTTCATCTTTGTATCATACCTGAGAACAATTCTAAGATTGCGATATTAGTTTGTGAAATTTAAACCAGTAAGTTTCTCTTGCTAGGGGAGAATTGACCTGATAGTCGTATTGTTTGTGTTTTGGGCAGCAGCAGCCATCTACAAGACAATCAAAAGTTTAGAAAATATTAGTATTTTCGATAATTGTCTCTTATAAAATTAACTACCCATGTTTATTGCAAAAATAAACAATTAGTTTTATCAAGAGTCTAAGATCCAACTTGATGATATACCATTAATGCAGTTAATCTACTAGAAATGGTATAACTCAAAAGGTAATCAACGGGTGATAATTGCCAACATGTGCAACTCCTAATATTATGGGGAACAAGGCAATATAATCCAGAATTATAATGTCAAGTAGCATGTTTCACCCTATCTTGTGCCTTGAAGGGTCGAAGGTCTGACCAACCATACTCGATATAAGTCGTCCAATACAAAATCTGTAATTTTACAGTCTCAGGTCTGACCATACGATTGTTATATTACCTTGTTTTGCAAATTCACCCAAGACTGTCTTAGAGTAAAAGAACAAACTCAAGTGATTTCATACTTGGATGGCAACTGACTTACGTTTTAAGGGTATAAATTGATAAAACAGCGTTACTAAAATTTGTGTATAAGGAAGCATGCATACAACCTTATGACACTAGTTAATTTTAAAACCTTTCCATTTTTGTTTGTTTTAAAATCTTTCTATAAATCCCTCAATTTTATAAATTTTCATGCCGTTTATAAAATTAGGGTTGCCATAATTTACAATATTTCTAAGTATAAGAGATCTTACTACGGATAAGGTTAATTCCCCACGGGAAATAATCAAACCCTATTAACGACTAACGACATACTTAAAATACTGTTAAAGCCGTTTATGTAAATTTTGTGTATTCTTGCATGTTCCGTCGCGGGTTCCCTTGATAAAACCACTAAATCCCTACGTTAAAGAACGTTTACAAGAAAATTACAAATTATACGTATATAGTTCATGATTTTGTAAAGTGTATGTATCAATATACACACAATAAACATCATGTACTTTTAGTCCATATTAATTTTTGAAAATCGTCTTTGCATAATTATAAAACGCCACATATAATACATGCAAAACATATTAAGCAAAATTAATTATACTAAACCAGAATCAGTTACGCAATTAATTCAACAAAGGGTCTTCCCTAATATTGCAATTAAATAATTCACATAACAAATTCTCATGCATATAGATATTTAAGCTTCATAAACCATGGGTTACATGCACGTAATCCATGGTTGACAATTTATAACAGGATAAATAAGCAACAAATATTTATAGCAAATCTAAAACGCAGTTAAAACAATTTAAGCTTTTTAGATAAATCATGTAAAATATATCCCTATATATTATTACCTTAATTATGTGACCATTTTTAAGCAACATTATTTCTCTAAATAATTTCCTAAAATAAATTTTCACATAAAAGGCAACAATTACACATATATAGGCGCCAAATTTTACATATAATTTACGTTTTTTATGTAATTACTACGCTATATAACCTGGCTCTGATACCACTGTTAAACGAGCTACGCAGCAAATATAATTCATATAGCATAAATAATTAACACATAAAAACATAAATAAGAAAACATACCGTTAGCAATCAAGCTAGTGAAGAACGCAAGATTCTTTGAGTACACGCACGTGTGTAATAAATGTGCTAATCGAAAACTACTCTAAGTTACTAAAGTAAGTAACCTCCACGCGGTTCATACATTACACGTCAAGCAGTATCACCCAAATGCTAGTTCTTGACTAACGAATATGTAAACACAAAGAAAATCGAAACCAAAAATGTTTGTTACGATCGAACCAAGAGAGAGAGAGAGAGAGACAATGGATGATAATAATGAGCTTTAGGATTCTCCTTATATAGGGATGAAGTTAGGGTTTACCTAAAATACATTCCTTGTAGGAAAAGATAGCTCAAATCCTAATCCAACCCCCTTTGGGTCCTAGTGGCCGGTCGAACATAAGCCAAAGACCCATTGGGTTGACTTTTTGACTTTTCTAATTATTTACGGTTAATTACATTTAATTACCCATTAATTAACAAGCCTTATTAGTTAGTTACAATTAATTAACTAATTAACGACTGTTAGTGTTCATTCGTCAAATCATATATTAATATAAATAATAAATATGCAATTATATTATTATTAACATTAATAGAATGATACTTAATGTATAACGTGTGTGACCCCGTAGGCTCACGTATTTCTAGCCGTATAATTATTCGTATGACATGAGCACAAACCCAACAATAGGTGACTTCTTCCTCAATTCTTCATAAGATATAAACTACCATGATTCCCAATCATCCCAAAACTGTATACACTAATAAATGACTCGACTGAGAAACTATGTATTCCTGCAATAATTAACTAGGTTTACAATAATGTACTAAAAGCGAGTACATACAAGGAAGGCTAAGGCGATTTGGGTGTAACATTGGGTGTAAACAATGCTCTTCATTAATAATCCGGAGTCTACTGGAAAATTACAAGAACTGTGAAAAGGATAGGCTCGGAGGGGTGTACTATGAGAATCCTGCATAAAAAAATAAGTGCATGGCATGGGTGTGAGATAGTTATAAGATCAAGGTGACCATAATAAAAAATACAAGTTTAAAACATGGGTTAATCCTAGTGCCTCTTATCATTTAGCAAATCCCAATTCTCACTATGCGGTCTCAGGATGCATCACAAAAATAAGTTTTATAATTTAATATACTACCAGCACACTCTCATATAATTTTAACCGATACCAATGCTCTAGAAAAGGCGACAAAATCACATATGCACGATCAAATCCATGAACGCGACACATGAAATTGCTCACTCCTTAACACGAGAAAGCTAAAGGTAAAATTATCTTAGGTATCAAAAATGGATACCTGAATTCCTAAAGATCTAAAGGCGAACCTCACATTTTTGGGGTAAAATTTTTAGAGAGTTTTTGTGCTACTTATATAATTCCTATCCATGAGGCGCTAATAATACTCAGTTTTCATCGGTATGTGTCAAAAAAAAATTGGGTCAAAATTATCTTTTACGCTATGTTTTGATGTATTACTCATCATTTTAAGGACAAAGTAAAGGCAATTAAAGGAATAGTTTCTAAGGTTTATTTCCCTCTACACTTATTTTGAACATTGTCCCTAATGTTCTTAAAAGTACCCGTAAACGAATAAAGGGAAAGAAAAAGAGACGAAATAAACTAGTACTCCCCTGGTTTGCTCAATAATGGAGAAGAAGCATATGATAATTGGCTAAATCGTCATCCGAGAGTCGTCCACATGAAACTCCTAAGAACTCCAAAGCTTCTTCTCATCAAATATAACCTGTAGATCAAAGACAGAAACAACTACACCTGGCGTAAAATCTGCGGGATAATGATATATACAACAAAACTATTAGGGTTTAGACTCAATAAAAGCAGTAAAGATAAGATGAATGTGTTAATGTAATCGTGGTTTTCTGTAGGTTTTTAAGAAAATTACAAATCTTGGAAATTAAACAAAATTAATTTTTCAAAAATAAAAGAAAATTCAAATTTTTACAGGTCTGGAGATGTGACGCCGTCAGGAAAAATACTGACGCCGTCTCCAGACACTGTGAAAATCTGTCGAAACCAAGAAATCACTTCCACTTCATATTAAGAACAAGAACTTAAGAAAGGAGATGAGAAGAATTGTAGAGAGAGAGAGAGTAGAAAGAGAAAGTGAGAGAGAATGAGATGATTACTTGCAAAATGAAAAATTACAAATGACCAACCCCACTCTCCATCCATGGAGAGTGGTATTTATACCTAGACTAAAAGGCTTACTTGCCTTTAGTATTTCTACGGGCCGAGCTCGGGTTTACTTGGGCTTTCACCCGATACACGTGACCGGTTAGCTTACATATAAGAGCCCGTTTACCCGTCTAGCCTATTACAACGTATATTAATTAATGACCGAGACCTAATATAATTAATGAACAAACTTCCATTGTTCGACTCAATATTTTGAGGCTAACAATCTCCCCCGAAGTGAGTTCATTGTGACACTCCTTCGTGAGATCAATGAGATTGCTTTTGTCGTTGAGCTCTTGAGTTTTTGAATCTTTGGTCTTTATTATGTTGTAGGCTTGTTCCTTCATGCTATGTGATCTTTGATCTTTAGCCTTTGTCATTGTCTTTCGACTTTGTCTTTAGTTTTGAGATCTTTAAATCTTTTCCTTGTATGCCTTTGTCATCTTTGCCATCTTACGATCTTGTGTCTTGACCAACATGCTCATACTATGCATCATCTTGAAAGCTTGCTAACAATCTCCCTTGATAGACTTGATATCTTAAAGGAAGATCTTGAATATCAAAGTTTGCGGAAGTCTTTGTCTTTAATTCTTAAGCTTTCTTAATTCTTGAATCTTGATGCTTATATTATGTCTTTGTAGTTTGATCATGAGCATGTGGTAGTGAATTTAACTCTGCTAGAATGAGGCTGCTACACCGTCGTTTGTACCTGCATTTTAAAGTTAGTGATAAACAGGACGAATATGGCTTTATCATTCGTCGAGATTCGGTTTCATTAACCTCCGGTTTCGTAGGATCATTTTACAGTATAAATATTGTACCTGTGATCAGGTAGATTCAAAGAATCTCCTTGATAGGGTTTCCAGCTCAAAGCGTAAGATCCTATAACATAAATGTATTAGATTCACCATGCTTGCTTCTTCTCAATACCAGAACGTCTCAAAGCAGACAACACAATATGAGTGAATCAGATAGTTACTATCTTTTTGATTGAGTCGTTAATTCATTTACTGGACCGAGTCGATATCCAGTTGACACAAGCTTGATTCATATAGAATCTCGCAAGTCACCTACCACAGAGTTGTTTGATGTTGACTCTGGAAGGATTTCCATTCGTCATTGTGAATACTAAAGAACATCACTCTGAATGTTCTGGAAAAATCACAAGGATAGTGCGTAGGACTCTTGTTAACAGCTTGTGAACTTAATGGTGTTCAACAAGTGTTTGTCATGAAATGTGTCCTAATGAGATTT
>BQNB010096551.1:0-25596 GCA_026074375.1 Tanacetum coccineum
ATTTACTAAATCCTTAGACTTGAGATGCAAGTAGGTCTTGCATGTGTGGATAATCCTTCTTGATGTAGTTTAAGTTATCCTGAATAAGGTAGCTAATAAGGACTATTTCAGAAGTAATTATAAAGCATGTGACATGACACTTGTAGTCAATAAAGAATTTGTTTCTTCAATAGTTAAAGAATGATGACACTGGTCCCCTCGTAGGGTTAATCAGATGTATGTGTGGCCGCACCCAAAAACTCATGTACATATGTCTCAATGATTCTGGTAATCTTGATTAATCATATATACGAGAAACAGAATCGTTAAATAATGGAATGACTTCGATCCATATTCATTTTTAACACGGTATCTGAAACAAAGGGATTGTAAATACATAAATTATTTATCTGTGACTTTATGAAACCACACTCGGGTAGTCCTAGGAGCATTGGCGTGTTGCTAGACGCTTGTCAATGTTATTATATTATTTGATACATGTCCAAGTGGGAGCTGTTGGAATATGTACACATAGAAATAATATAAATATAACGGCCAGAAATACGTGAGCCTATGGGGTGCGACACACGTAATACACAGAAGGATACGTTTATTAATGTAATTAATATATTTATTGTATATATTAATTATATTAATATGTTTTACGAAATAATTTAAACGGTTTTTAATTATAACGTTACACGTTAGAACTACTAATTAATAGATATTAACAAGTGAGGGACTTGTTGGTAGTACGTAAAAATCAAACCATGGGTGTGGTTGTGACCGTTCGAACCAAGGAAAGAACAAAAGAGGAGAGTGTTGATTTATGAAACTTAAGGAGGTGTTCTAGTCTAACTTGAAGAACAAGTTTAAAGACTATATAAACACCTTTAGGGTTTCATGAATAAGGAACAACAATGGATATAAGATATACCTGAAAAGTCACACGATTTGATATATCCCTAAAAACCTAAAAAAGTCAAACGTCACATAAGAATAACAAGAAAACTGTTTCTTGGTTCGCATGTGTTCCACAATAGAATAGAATATCAATATATAGTATGCATGCTATTGTTCTGCATACGCATGCATGCTTGAATTGTATTTAGTTTGCATTATTCTATTCTCTTGATTATTGCATGCGATCACTTATAAATCTTATGTGGGATTTGATCGTTTGACGGCTAGATCGAAAAACCAAGAACATAGTGTTCACAATTGGTTTTATTCGTGAAGCAAGTACTAGCATTCTAGCGTATCTCAGTGACGTGTAGTGTGTGCATAACATAGAGGTTATCTACTTTGATAACTTTATTATTTGGCGTGGTATTCTATTTATAAACACACCGTATATTCAAGAATGTGATTTCATTGTTTTGCTAAAAGGTACACACTCCTTGATCCCTATTTAATTATACTATTCTAAACGTGTTTGATGTTTTTTTCCGCTGCGTACTCGTAATGTATTTAATTGGTTAAATAGATGTTAAATCCCAACAATTACAACCCGAACACGAACACGAATATAACGCAAACAAAAACACAAAGCCATGTGGGGCATGAAATCTACCCAAAACCCGATTTTGTATTCTCCTTGAACTTTACTTTGAAGTTTCGTTTGAAAATCCATATCGGCTTGTGCCGCATTTTAGTTTAAAGAGATATAGGTTTAGGTTTTTTTTTTTGCATTGTGTTTGTGATCAACGGTATACCTGTATATGAGGATAAAAGTAAATATAAATTTGATTGACCGATTATATAAACGTTATTAAGCACAATTGACTAAACCCGTTTTAAGTACCGACAACGCCACATTTGTTTGCAAACATTATAATATATTATATTCTATATTCTTCTAGCGTTAAAAAGATTTTCAAAGTACCATCATTCTTATTAACATTATTATTATTATTATTATTAAATACTAGAAAAAAGAGGAAATAGATTAATAAAACTTTAGTGGATTAATATTTAAAAAATTATAATGGAGTTAAAAGTGTAAATTAATAATTATAAATTTATTATAAACTTTAAAAAATACACAAATAACCCCATAACACTTTATACCTCTAAACTTTTATATATTTTAAAAATACAACAAAGTAAACACTTTCTTATTTCCAAACAAATATTTAACTTATCTAAGCCATACTCAAATCTACCTGAAGACTATTTGGTGGATTTTTCATGTGTCGCCTGAAAATCATGATGTACAACCGAAGCACAACGAAGGTTTCACTTGAGCCACTCTGGCTACCTAAAAAGGTATTTTTGCTGGGGATTAAATGTTGCTCACAAAGTCAAATCAGGAAAACATGTAAATCAAAAGAAAAGAATTAATAATCATCCTCAAGTTCATATACTACTTAATATATAAAAGATTTAATGAATCTATTATCTTCATATATTTCGAAAATACTCTATAACATAACTTATAAAACAGAAAAAAATAAAAATAATACATTAGTTTAAAAAAACATAATGTATAAGTCCCGTGCGTGCACGGGCATTAAAACTAGTTAATACTATTATTATTATTTCATCCAACCATACTATTTTACAAAGGTATTTAAATACTGGTGTTTGAAACTTTATCAAAATAATGGTCAATGAAGTTTCGATATAGTAATCTCGTTACTATAATGATAGAAATTACCAGAATCTTACATTCTACTCACTATAAATTTGGTCCTCCAAATCTAAATATAGGGGTTTTTGAGGGCGGGGATAGTTATGCTAAAAAAAATACAATGATGTTAATTATTCAATCCTTAAAATGTCATTAATAAGTTTAATCTTACATTATCGAAATACGAAATACTTTTATTACGTTCCTATCCGCCAAAAATTACACGAAAAGATGTTAATTAGAGCGTTTCAATGAAAAGAGTAAATAGTCTAATCGTTGTCATACGTCCCTTATCACACAAGGACGTGACCTTACTCTTAAACAACCAAAGAACTATCAAAAATAATATACTTAAACTTACATGCTTCTAGATAAAGTCCATAGCATATGATTGTTCCAAACCATTAGGTAACGTTTCGCAATTCTAATGTAAAACCTAAATCTTTAAATTTATGAAAAGAATGAACAACTTCGAGGCACATATGAGAACAATAAACGAACCAAAAATGCAGAAGAGTGACTCGAAAATGAAAACCATGTCCCATGTTCTATCCATTCCTCAAATGTCTTAACTTAAGTACTATTGAAACCTAGAACCAATGCTCAAATGTTATAATTTTGATACTAAAGGTGAAAACATAGATCCAAACAACATATGTCATAACTTAAGTACTACAGGTCGAAGCCTATAGCTCTGATACCATCTCTATAACACCACAATTCTAAAGGATTAAAAGGCTACACAAATGATACATAAACAGAGCAAAAGTCTAAGTCTAATGAATTCTTCAATAAAAATTAAAATAAGTTTTCCTAACAATTCAAAATAAAAATGGCATTACAAAGTTTCACTATGAATTTATTCCTAAGAAACTAAATAGGCCAAAATATTAAGTATCTAACACTCCATGCCACTTGTACCAGCTCTCAATCTCTATGTATGAAACCCTGAGTACCTGCCACATGGAAAGGAATGCGGCTGAGCAAAAAGCTCAGTGCGTGGATACAAAATAAAAGCAATACAGAACAAAAGAAGCATATGTGATCCTAAACAGTTATTCAGTAAAAGATTTCAAACGAAAGGTTTAACAATAAATTTAGAATCACAACGATGTCATTTTAGTGAGATGAGTTCAATATACTATGTTCAAAATGATACGTTCAAAGTGCAAGTTTGATAAGTAAGTTCAATTGGGAAATTCAATGCGTAATGGGTAAGGTTTCAATGGGTATGGTTTCAATGGGCATGAGCTCAATACAATATACTAACACTTACATAAAATATTAAACTTCATCTTTAAAATTCTTACTTTTGATATTAGCTTTGATCCAACTTGTGTCAATTAATTCAACTTACTTACCAAGTGCATGAAATAATGGTATACATATGCGATTTTGAAAGAAAAATAATCAATAGTTTTTTTACTAAACTAACATACATCGCTCTATTTTATCAATACCAAAACAAAAAAATTAACACAAATGCACAATATTAAGCTAAATCACAAAATCAAAACACATGATTAAAAAACAAAACTTATACAAAGTCCATAATAGTCACATAAGCCGAGAAAAAAAATATTCTTAAAATGGCTTACTAAAACTAACACAAATCACCTTTTTTCATCAATATTTCGAAAAATCAAGTTCACATTTAATCACGTCACACGAATATCTCTTAACTCACATAATCAACAAGACTTCAAATAGTAACTCACAACTTTCATTCAACTAATATTACAAAAACTAACTCGAAACACATATTGCATAAAATCAGATACCATGAATATAACTAATCATAATGCCATCTATGAATACATCAGACTCTCTTTCATAATCAAAACGAATCCAGTAACTAACTCAAACAAATAATTAAAAACATATTCTCGCATAAAAACATATAAAATCAGCAATAAAATTAAGTTATCGTATACCTTTGAATCACATAAAATCATCTATAGTCAGCTAATAGTCCAATAAGCTAACCGTTGAATGCTGCTTATAAATCACCTAACCGTTAAATCCTTCGAATCGCCTAAAGTGAATTACCGAAACCTAAACGAATCTACCGAAACCCTAACGAATCTACCGAAACCCCAACGAATCTACCAAAATTAACTCAAAGATGATCGAATAAGTATTGTATTACTGAAACCCTAATGAATTTATCAAAGATGATGATGATGATGATGATGATGAAACCCTAACGAATTTATCAAAGATGATCGATGATGATGATGAAGATGAAACCGTAACGAATTTAACAGTGATATTTATCATATATCATTAATACTAACATCGTTACATATTATGATTGATAAACCATGCTCGAATGCCACATGTTGATTAATTATCCCAAGAAACATATAATCATAATATGAACGATCAAATAATACTAAACATAACATTAAAACTTACTTGATACGAGAGATGAGATCAGCATGAACGAAGAACACGAGTAGGATAGAGATCTTCTACTTAATCCTCTCTTCTTAGTGATGGATCGTTTTTTTGTGTGTGTTTCTTATGAGGTGAATAATTCTCTATTTATAAGAGAGGTCAAGCATGGATCAACTCCTAATTTAGGTATGATTATGTAATTATTACCATAATTCATTACCTAAACATTATCTCTTAAGGAAATTGAATCTCCTATATCCTACTGAGTTTCATTATGGTAACTAAATATTATTTAATTACTCTTAATATTACCCATATAAATCAACAATTTATAATGTACAAATATACTAATGCATTAAATAGGATAGAACACAATTATAGAGAAATATCCAATACCGAAATAGGATATTTGATAACAATTAGAGCTATTAGGATTCTTATAGTCATAGCGGCGTTCTATGACTATGAGATATGAAAAATAGATGTCAAAACTGCCTTATTAAATGATTATCTTGATGAAGACATTTATATGGTGCAACCTGAAGGTTTTGTTGATCATAATAATCCTAGGAAAGTATGCAAGCTTCAAAGATCCATTTATAGTCTTAAGCAAGCATCAAGAAGCTGGAATAAAAGATTTGATGAGGAAATCAAAAAGTTTAGATTTGCTCAAAATCTTAATGAGCCATGTATATATCAAAAAGCTAGTGGGAGTAATTTTACATTCCTCATCTTATATGTCGATGACATAATTATTATGGGAAATCATATTCCAAGTTTACAAAGTGTAAAGTCATATCTTGGAAAGTGTTTCGCCATGAAAGATTTAGGGGAATCAACATTTATTCTTGGAATCAAGATCTACCGAGATAGATCGAAGCGATTAATTGGACTAAGTCAAAGTGCTTACATGGATAAAATCTTGAAAAGATTTAGGATGGATACTTCCAAACGCAGTTATATCCCCATGCAAGAAAGACTTAACTTGAATAAAACATAAGGTGCTTCAACACCTGAAGAGGTAAAACGTATGCAAAATATTTCCTATGCTTCAGCAGTAGGATCCATATGTATGTGGTAAGATCCACTAGACCTGATGTTGCGTTCACGCAAAATATAACAAGCTGTTTTCAACAGAATCCGGGTGAACCACACTGGAGTGCTGTGAAAACCATTCTTAAGTATTTAAGAAATACTAAAGATATGTTCTTGGTTTATGATGGAAATTCTGAAGCTAAACTTCGAGTTGATTACTATTGCGATGCATGATTTGAGATTGATAGAGATGACACAAAATCTCAGATAGGATACATCTTCGTTTTTGTTTTAGAGCTTGGTATAGTACCAACAATAAACGAACCTATTAAGATGTTTTGCGATAATTCAGCCGCACTTCATTTTGCCAATGAAACGGGGGTTAAGAAGAGCGCCATACACTACCATAGAAGATACCATTACGTTCGAGAGTGCATCGTATTGGGTGAAATTAATCTTCGTAAAGTTCGCACAAATGACAATCTAGCAGATCTTTTTACGAAGGCTTTATCGAAAGGAAAGCTTACTCAACATGCTAGGAGCATGGGACTTCGTTTAGTTAGTAGTTTCATGTAGATATATGTTTAGTATTTGGATAAGGGATGTTAAGACAATTTATTTTATGATAATGATACTTGGTATTTCGTTATATTTATTTTAAATTGTGTCTTATATTTGCATGTTTAATCCATGAATAATATTTATTATTCTAAATTAGTCAATTATCGATCAACAATATAGGAATATTGTTGAACTAAGACAAATATGAGTAATTGGTGATATTTTTGATATTTAAGGATGTGTCCGCCAAACTCACATGATATTCATAAAATGAATATTAGACTTCCCCAAACTAACAAGATTATCACTTTATGGATCGACGTCATTAAGTGAGTCTTGTAAGTGTTTTTGTTTACTAAATCCTTATACTTGAGATGCAAGTAGGTCTTGCATGTGTGAATTATTCTTCTTGATTTAGTTATAGTTATCTTGAATAAGGTAGCTAATAAGGACTATTTCAGAAGTAATTAATTCAATAGTTGAAGAATGATGCCACTAGGCCCCTCGTAAGGTTAATCAGATGTATGTGTGGCCGCACCCAAAAACTCATGTAGATATGTCTCAATGATTTTTGGTAATCTTGATTAATCATATATGCGAGAAACGGAATCGTTAAATAATGGAATGACTTTGATCCATATCCATTTTTAACACGGTATTTGAAACAAAGGGATTGTAAATACATAAATCATTTATCCGTGACTTTATGAAACCACACTCGGATATTCCTGGAAGCACTAGCGTGTTGCTAGACGCTTGCCAATGTTATTATATTAATTGATACATGTCCAAGTGGGAGCTGTTGGAATATGTCCACGTAGAAATAATATATGTCCGGGAAATTTATTCGAGCCTACGAGGACGCACACGTTAATACGTAAAACAATTAAAGTAAATATATTAAGTGTAATATATTTAGTGATAAAGCTTAAACGAGCGTTAAATATTAATAAATATTTAATGGGAGTTATATTAGTCGTTAGTAGTTAAAAGGAGAACTAATATGCAAAAACGGAGAAAGGAAAGTTGCGGGTTGCTCCCCTCTTTTCCCTAGATCGGTCGAAACCCATCCCAAGGGGATTGGGCTTGTCCAACTTGCAAGCCAAGATATCTCGGCTAATAAGGAGGTTTAGGGTGTTTAGTTTCTCATAACTTGAAAACCTAAATCCCTAAAAATCTCTCCTTCTCTCCCTCTTGCTCGTGCGATTGACCGAACATCCCCATGAGATTCGGTTCGTGGGTTTTGTTCGACAAAGAAAAACCACATAGGTTTCAATATTTGATTTCTTCAAGAACGCGGTGATTTGACTTTATCACTACTAGTACTAGCATACTTAATTGTTTGCTAAGAACGTATGGTGTGTGTTGAAGTAGAGAGATCTACCTTTAGATCTTGGGTGGTTATTGCGTGGTATTCGATTTGTATACACGCGTATATTCAAGAAGGTGTTTCATTAATTGCTAAAAGGTACACGTTCTTGTTCCCTTTGTTAATTACGTATTCTATACGTGTTTATCTTTTCAGCTGCGTACTCGTGTAATTTAATGATTAATTAGTTGTAAAATCCTAAAATTTTTGGCCTAGCTGTATTTGTTAAGAAACCTCAACCAAAAAAAGTTCATAGTTCCGTACAAAGAGATTGTATTTTCATGGAATTATTATCTTCTCTTCGTAAGAAAAAAAAAGATTTCTTAAATTCTTATACTTTTTGAATTAATTTACAAGCATCCTGAATTGTATGTGGTTCACACAACTTTGAAAATGCAGACACTATGTTTGTCGAGAACATTGGTGTGTAATTATTGTTCTAAGAATGAGAGAGCATGTGAAACTTTGAAAATGCAAGTGCGGTTCATGTAAGAACAATAATTGCACATCAAATTACTGAACAATACATTTCCTGGGGGACCCGACCCACCCAAAACCGGGTCTCATTAAATTTTTTTACCCGACATTTAATGAAGGTTTTTTTTTTTTTTTAAACAGTTATTTTTTTTCGGCCAGTTTTTTTTTCCCTTTTTTTTTCTCAAAAAATTTTTAAAATAAAATTTTCCTTTTTTTTTTCTCGGAATACCCTCTCGCACTGTTGGAGTCATCGGTCTGTTTTTTTATGAATATTTTTTTTTTAACAGTTAGTTTTTTTTTTACCAGTTTTTTTTCCTTTTTTTTTCTCAAAAAGTTTTTAAAATAAAACTTTCCTTTTTTTTCCTCGGAATACCCTCTCGCACTGTTTGAGTCATCGGTCTGTTTTTTTATGAATAAAACTTTAAGTTTCCTCAAACCTCGCGCTCCGCTAATCGTCCCGCAACGGCGCGCGGTCGCCAGTTTTTTTTTCCTTTTTTTTTTCAAAAAATTTCTAAAATAAAATTTTCCTTTTTTTTCCTCGGAATACCCTCTCGCATGCATTAAATGGCCTTTTGCATTTAGTGTGCATTAAATGCACCGGGTTGACCGGGGTGCATTTAATACGCCGGGTCAACCCTACCCGGTCCGATCGGTTTTTTTTTTTTTAGAAAAAAAAATTGTTTTGTTTTTTAAATACTCTCTCGCACTTTTTGAGTCATCGGTCTGTTTTTTTTATGAATAACAATAGAACTAACCACGCGCTTCAGGTGCATTAAGTTGCATTAAATGCACCGGGTTGACCCGACCCGGTCCGAACATTTTTTTAAAAAAATTTTAAATTGTTTTTTTGCTTTTTTTTTCAAAATATTCACTCGCACTTTTTGAGTTATCGGTATTGTCGGGTCGACCCGACCCGGTCCGCCCCGACCCGTTCCTTTTTTTATTTACGAAATAGCCCCTCAAATATTTACGAAATACCCCCTCGCACTATGTGTTAAATTACGAAAACTACCCTCATTTTAATTTTTTTTATAAAATACCCCTTTCCCCACTAGCGGTCGACCGTTAGTTTTTTTTTTAGAATGCACCAAAACAGTGTTTTAAATCGGTCGTTACTTAACGACCGTTAAATTTTTTTTTTTTTACAAAAATATACCTTCTAACACGTCCAACTGAAAACACCGACCGCCAAACATCCCGCAGCGAAGCGCGGGTGAGCCTAACTTGTATATTCACATGAACGGTTGGTGCTTACAATTGCCCAGTCCACGAGAAAAGTTTTTGCAATTTACTCTAGTTTTATGTAAAATTTTAAAAATTGTTGACGGCTAACAATAACAATGCCAAATGATCTGAACACGTTATGAGAACAATATGTGATAAACAACGTTAGAGCTAATCAGTAAACTCGCTCAATAGAGCATTCGCTCATATTTAGAACAAGACCGTTAATTAATCAAGACATGAACATCGTATGTGAGTGGCCCTTCAACCTAAAAGTTGTGGGTTCAAGTCTCGTTTAAAACATGTGAGATAGGAGATGCAGGTTCTAAAAATTTACACTTCTATAAAAAAAAATCAAGACATGAACACCAAAGTAAAACTATAGTTGTTAGTGTAAAATGTTTTAGGAAAAGGAGACAAAAATTTCCCATCAATAAATAAAAAGAAAGCTAGAGTGTGCTTGTTTGGTTGAAAATATTGAATGGTTTAAATCAAAATGTGATTAAAGACGGATGTTGTCGTGTGCAATGATCCAATACTAATAACTTTTTAGTGTACTACAGAAACTGATTGATGATGCCTATGTGATAAAGAAACATGTTTTCTTCGTGTTTTATCAAAAACATGATTACTTAAATGTATAAAAACAAGCAAAGATATCCGCGTGTTGATGCGGGCGTTAATTTTTCGCGCGTTGTTGCGGGGCGTTAATTTTTTAATATTTTTTTTCGCGCGTTTTTTTTATGTTTAATAGTGTAAGTTTATTTTTTCCTGCGCGTTACTGCGGGACGTTAATTTTTCGCGCGTTGTTGCGTGTCATTAATTCTTTTTTTTTCCTTTAATTTTGTGAGAGTTTATTTTCTCGGTGTCATATTTAATAGTGCGGGTTTACTTTTTCAGTATCATGTTTAGTAGTTTTTTTTAGGGGTGGCAATTCGGGTCGGGTTCGGGTTGGCGGGTTTGGGTTGGTGGGTTGGCGGGTCAGAAAACCTCAACCCGAACCTGACCCATTTAAATAATCGGGTCAACTATGTCAACCCTAACCTGTTTACACATAACCCGAACCTGACCCATTTAACCTGTATATATACTTGGGTTGTCGGGTTAAATAGGTTACAGGGGTTGAATAGGTTAAACGGGTCGCGGGTTGACCCATTTAACCCGTTTTCTATACAAAGTTGACACATTACACGGGTTAAACAGGTTAAACGGGTTTGCGGGTTGACCCGTTTAACCCATTTAACACATATAATAAAATATAAATAATTTTTTATTTTAGAAAAAAATCTTAAACGGGTTGGCGGGTCGACCCGCTTAATTTATTCCTAACCCGAACCTAACCTGTTTAATAAACGGGTCAGATTGGCCGACCCAAACCTAACCCGGAATCTATTAGACTCAACCCGAACCTGTTAATTTTCGTGTCGGTTTCAGGTCGGGTTTCGTGTCGGGTCAGAAATTGCTACCCCTAGTTTTTTTATGGTCTTACGCGTTGTTGCGTGGCGTTAAAATTTTATTTTTTTATTTTTTATTTATTTTGCGAATTTATTTTTTTGGTCTCATGGTGTAAAATGACACTGTTTAAGTCAATTCAGAAATGTTACCGCGAATATTTTTTTATCTGAATGCGTCGGTACTTTTGTAACATTTTTTTCCTCCCTATTTTGTGCCAACAAATTTAAAAAAAAAACTAATTGGGCCGGCCCAAATTTTTGGGCTAAATTTTTTGGGCTTCTTTTTGGTCCAGCATTATAGCACTGTAGCTACAGTGCTTAAAATGAATAGTAAATGCAAAGTCAACGGATCTCAAATGATAATATATTTGTATGGGTGTTACTATTGGTATCCTCTGGCCCACCATAAAGTACTAAAAAGTATAAAAGATTCTTTTTTACCTCCATTTTTATAGTGCAACGCAGTTTTTTATCAGTTTATGTTCCGTAATTTTTGACAGTTTCATACTTTTGACCTGTTAAACTTTATATTTTTCGTTCCGTATTTTCCGTGTCACAGTTTTATAACATATACGAGTACAAAATTATAAAAATAAAATAAAAAATTAAAAAACGCAAAAAAATAAAAGGTACAAACGGTGTTTTAGAGGGGTACATAAGCCAAATGTAAAGGTGTGTAATCACACTATTTCTTTGACACAAAATCATTCATACTTATCTTTGAAAGAAAATAAAAATTTGTGAACCATCATAGTTTTTTTTCCACAATTGACGCATAACATAGTTTATTATACTATATAATATTTGTTCAAGTTGGGTTTGAAGTCGGCACTGTTATGAAGTCGTCGTGTGAGACTTGAGAGTATCGGCTTGTACGAGGGGGAGGCTCGGATGCACTGTGAAGCTGCGGTTTGAGCGGCACTGTTCACACGTCGAGCCGAGCACTTGAACAAATATGACTAAAAAAATGTTTTGTGGGTTCTTCACTGGTCATGTCCAGTTAGCTGTCACTTGGTTTGTAAGGGCCATTGCATGTTGTATACATGTTTTCCGATTTTAAATTTTACAATAAAAGCCAGTTTCTCATTTGTTGGAATAGTTGTGTTTCTCTCTCTAGCGGTAGTTATTTACGTAGTAGTTATTTGATTTGAAGGAGTGGTTATCGTTTGATGTTTCAATATTTCAGCAGCCACATGTACCGCTTAGTTACATTTCTAATTTAGCAAAATTTCGACCCAATGTTTGTTATAGACCCAATGAATAAATCATAGTCACTCATTTTTTCAACAAAAATAAAAAAATTCACTTTCTACTTTAAAAAAAAAATAAATATCTCACACACTGTTAATCGTTACGCAAAACAAAACATATCATCGCGACGATAATTAAATTATCTTTCTATAGAGGGGCGACACTATGTACTTTCGACGAACTTTTTTTTAATGATTTTATGAAATCATATATGATTTTATGAAATCATATATGATTTTCGCAATTCGTGACTGAAACAAAATTGAAAAAAAGTTCGTTAGAATCACAAATAATATATTATGATTTTATGAAATCATATATGATTTCATGAAATCATATATGATTCGTTATACGAATCATATATGATTTTCGCAATTCGTGACTGAAAACAAAAATCGAAAAAAAGTTCCTCGAAAGTATATCGTGTCACCCGTCTACTGAAAGATAAAAAAATACTCGTCGCGATGGTGTATTTTTTGTCGTGTGACGATTTACCGTTTGTAAGATATTTTATTTTTAAAAAAGAAGTGGAAAGTGAGTTTTTTTTATTTTTGATGAAAAAATAGATGGTTGAGATTGATTCATTGGATCTATGACAAATAATGGGTCTATATTGATCTTAACTCTTATTGTTTGTGGTGTATATTATGCTGTATTTTTGTATAAAGTGGAGATTTTTTTTAATTTTTTTTATTTGATGTTTATCATAGTGATTAAAAACAGATGGTTTTTGTGGTGTGAACAATGATGATGTGACACTGATTTAAAGTGTTACATCCGTCCTAAAATTATTGTCCATTGTTTCATTCAGGATGTCTCAAAATAATTGTCCACTTCTAATAATATATTGGGAATTTAGTTTGAGTTTACCATATTATCCTCACTTGAGATTATTATTACAAACATTAAAAAAGTTTTAAATTAATTAATTAAGGGTAAAACAGTTATTCTAAAAAAAATAAGAAAGAGAAATTTGTAATAATGATTGTTTTCTTAAATTATGTATTATTTGACTGTGAACAATAATTTTAAGACGGAAGGAGTAGTAGTTTTGGTGACCATAATGCTTAGTGTAAAAAGTCATGAGTTTTACTCTAGCAAATTGTGAGATGGCGTGATATGATATAGGTTTGTTAAGAAACTGCAGTCCGAAATTATTTTTTGTGAAATGCAATTATTAAAGAAAGGCACATGCAGACCCGTCGGTATATAGCAAGCTTTTTTTCAATAATTCCATAAATTGTCATCACCAGAATACTTATAATCTGTCCCATCGGCCGGTGGACTAGAGTTGATTCTTGGTGGGCTTTATGCAACATTCCCTCCGCCATGTCGGATAACATTCGTGGCATACCAAATACATCTTCGTGGTCCAAATATTGACCATGAGGGTTGGTTCCAGTCTAGTCTCACTTGAGCTTCCATACCCACTTTGATTAGTGGGATCCCGAGCTGCAGCTCAAATTTCATCAGTAGTGGGACATTTAGGAAGTGTGTTAGAGAGGATAGAATCAGGAAAGTTTAGTACCGTATCTGTACCTTTAAGTGCCAATGCAGCTACATCATAAGCCGCAGCAGCCATCTCGGGTGTAGGATATGTGCCAAGCCATATACGGGATGGTTTGTTTGGTTCACGAATTTCAGATACCCATTTGCCAGCTCGTAATCGGATGCCATGGTAAACCGGGTGTCGAGTTGAGGAGCTGCCAGCAGTCACAGAGGATTATTGTTGTCATTTTCGGGTTGTGAGTAACAGAGGAATTGCCGCGTCTACGGTTAGCCATGCAATGTTATGTTATATCGCAGTTAATTCGACTTGTTAGATGACTGGATTTGTGGGGATTTTTAATGCAACTAAATTCTGTTGTGGTCCCATAAATTTGCTTATAAGTTTTGAGTTTGGGGCCCCCTTTAAGCAGTTAAGATTATCTTGCGTGCTGACTTTTCGCGACCGATAAAAATATTTTCGCCCATATTAGGAAAGTTCTTTTTAACATATTTATATCTTGGACCATCGACTAAGAAAGAAGTACAAGTAAGTCTCTTTAGATTCATAAAGTTTGAGACCTTGGAAAATAGCACCTATAGATTAGCAAAGTTTTATAACATGTTGTGTTCTAGATATTGATTGATTTAGTACAATGTGATCCTAGGTGTTCCGTTGGTCAATTGTGCATCATGCAATAAAACATACCTATTAGGTTGAAGAAGTAATATAAATAATGTTCATAATTTAAGAGAATGTTTTTAATTATTTTTAAAGGATAAAGTAGGAAAACTAATGATTAATTTGCAAATTTAAAAGGTTTGTATACAACGAGTTGGAAACACCGCGCTTCGCCTGCGGGACGTTTGTCAGTCGTTGGAATTGTTTGCAGACGTTCCAAAAAAAAACAAAAAACCTGATAGCTTTAATAAGAATGCCATTAGAAAGGAGAAGGGCGCCAAAAAAAAACATAATCATGTTTAGTAATGGAAATTATGTTATCTGTGTGAAATGCCATTAGAAAAAGTTGGTGGTGACTTCTGTAACCATTATTAACTCTATCATTCAATGTTTAACAGCTACAAAAATCAAAAACATAGCCTAACAAAAATCAAAACACTACCCATTATATATTTACACAAAAAACAGTGAAATATTGTTGTATATAGAACAAAAATAAACGGGCAAGTCCAATTTTATAAAGTTACATGACAGGAATAGAGCTAAGATCTCCAAGAATATAGTTAGACTGTAAAATTTCAACTTTCTCTACAATATATAACATATAGTTGTTGCTTCTGGTTTATAGGCAATTGAAGAAACAAAATCAGAAGATATCATAACTCTTGTAGCATTCGGAACGCCGCAAATTGCCGAAAGTAAACCTTATAAATGATAGGCTAACAGCATTTGAAAACTCAGTTTGCACAATAACAGCATCAATCAAACTATATGTACTCAGGCACGCACACATAAACAGATAAAATTTTTGATCTTATAGGTCTCGATGATATTGCAACCCATAAAACCAACAACAAAAATTCTGAACACCCGCAAGACAGCACACTTAAAGCGTACATCAAACCTGTAGTTGTTTATAGTTACTTGCAGTTAAACGCGAGGATATACTTAAAACAAAGGGAAAGTAGTACCTTAAATGAGTAGGCCCACAGAAGCAATTTATCTGGACTGATTATGTGACTACGCAGATAATATTGCATGTCGTGACGCTCCTTCAAACTTGCATAGAGCACCATTAACAAATACCAAGCCTAACAATAGATTTCGACAAAATACCGCTAAGGAGTCTGCTGAAAAATGAGTATGCTATGCATTAGTACATATTCGTAAAACAGTTTATGTACACGATCAATTAAAAAATAGACAATAAATAGGTTGTTACCGTGTCTCAGAGCATCGACTTAGTGCCGCTCATGCCTTTAGGTTTGCGCAAGATCATTTTTACTTCCCACCTAGATGAGAAGAGGTTTGAGACCTACACGCATGGCAAAATAAATGCAGACCGTCACCTAGATGAATTTTTAAAATAGTATTTTTTACCTAATGTCGGGCCTAAGCTTTTGAGGAAGAGCAGGGAAGTCTGACTTTGCCACCACATCGCACAACATGGGAGGGCATGGCTTTAGGTAATTAGAATAGGCAAAGTAGGAAAGATAGTGAAAAGCTTACATGCTGGCATGTTACTTCCTCCATCTTTAAAATATCAGTTCAGTAATTAAGAATAGGGCACGTACCTGAGAGTATCCAACTTGGAGCTGTGACGTTCCGGCACTAAAGACCATATGAAAGCCATCTGCATTGTATCTGAAATGGTTTTATAGCCTTGCGATTTTTCCATTAAACTTCCTGTAATAAATTTATGTGTAGTGTTTAAGGAAATGAACTCCAAAAACATAGCAAAGCAAAAAAAACGGCTGTTTTTGGACATCAAGTGCGTGCAAGAAGAAAAAAAAAAAAGGGTTCAAATATTCTGGTAATCAGGTAGGGATGTTTTGGACAGAAACCTTTCAGTAAAGTGTGGGTGGTACATGAAATACATATGATTTTGTACAAGAATAAAGCCACCTAACAAAACTGGTGTCAGTGTTTGTTGTTGATAACGTGGAATACAATACATTAATCTCCAGCTTTTGCCTTATCTCAACCCTATTTTGTAATAAATAGCAATTTTTGAATCGAAAGGTTTATCAACAAAAAGAAACTAAGCAAATTGATATTAAATCATCTGAAACAGATATTTCTGTGCGCAACAACAGAAGGGACTGATTAACGCACCTTCGGTGCAAGACTTACAAGTTCAGAATTTCATTGGATCTGCTTATAAATGTACCGGCTTATTAGAGATTGCTTATTATTTACCTCAACGAAAGCAAAAGAGAGAGTTTGTTTGAGGGTCACTGTCATTAACCAAAAGCACTTAAATACTAAGCTGATAAGCTACTCATACCCAAACACCAACAAAGTTTTATGGTCCATTTAATCTAAAGTTACTATTTTAAGAACTCCATGAATCAAAAAGCAATAAAAAATTAAAAACCCCGTATAATTACAGAACACATAATGACTAAGTAAGCCCACCTAAGAGATAAATCTAACACATCATAAACTTTACACTCCTTATCATCTAAAGTTGCCGATTTCCGTTATGCCATTCCGACCCCAGACACCAAAGCATTACTTGAAAATGATACAACTTTCCATGTGTATACTAACATTTGTTCCTAAATAACCCATAACTTTAAAAAAATTCATACTCTATATTTTCCCCCCTCCGATTTTCACATTGCAATTTTTCACACTTTCCCTATAACTTAGTTACTTTAATCATCCAACATCTAGAATGTTTTCCTGTTTCATCTACATTTACATCTAAACTCAAATTTTTCCTTTAGCATGCTACTCTCTGCGCCGTTTTAACCAAACCGAGTGAAAGTTCCTACCACTAATGAAGTTTCTGATTTGTAACAGAACACACATCACTTTTTGAATAACATGGTCAAAGTGGTCCATACACTTTTGACTTATTATGTTTTTGAAAAATGAAAAATAAGTTATTTAACAGAAAAAATTAAGGCTGAATATAATGCCAAAATAAACGGCTTATGAAATAAAGTCGAAAACATATACTAAGTAAGTGACGCAGGCTTATGAGGTTTTCGGGGTGGTTTGTTTGTCGGCTAATATACCAGCTTTTATGAGATTTCAGCTTATGTTTTCATGGGGCAGCCCTCCTTTTTATTTTTTTTCCGCACCAATCCATAAAAGTTCAGATATAAGCGATACAAACACACCCTTCCAGTGTCTATCAGCAACCTATAAGTCATCAATAAAATTCAAGAAACTAAAACCACATTATATAATAAAATAATAGCAAGATAGTGATTTACCTGTTTATGTGCATATGAATCAGTGTCAGGTGGAAAAGGGTTTGCGTTTTGTTGCTCCCTGCTGCCAGCTTCCACGCAGACAAAAAACGTGCAACTACTTACTTTACTGCTGGGTGCTAAGTGTGAGGAAATGATCGAACCACAACACATATCCAAAGAAAGCCTAGCTTGTATCCATCAGTCTTCACCTTTGCAAGCTCAGTTTCCTACAAAATTCCACAACCACGGTAAACATATTCATCATTCACGCTTCAACTGAAAAAAAACTTTAAGAATCAATTAAAAAACTACTCGATTACTACCTTGTAAATCTAGAACCCTAAAATCGTCACCAACAACAACTTATATACTCAGCTTCTTGCGCTTGTCTTGTCAACTATGGGATGCAAGGAAGAGCAATACGAACTTTTTTTTTGAGGTGAAGCTAGGCTCAGACTAAGAAAAACCACGATGTAATTTAGGAACCGAAACGGCTGAAGCCACATGTATGAACTGGTTTGCCCTCACCAAAAGTCAGTAGGCCATGAAAACCAACGCGCCATTAGTGATAGGTGTCATCATCGCCTATAGTAGAATACAACATACGAATGTACCCCCAATCCACTTGGAATACATGCCAAATGTATTTCAAACAGGGCATAATTTACCAACCACCCAATGATACCAACACCCATAGCAGAATCGCACCACACAGAAAAGGGAGGGTCCCGGGCCAGTGGTCTAGTAATAAGTCGCGTCCGTTTTTCGGGTGGCTTGGTCGGGCGGCGGTCTCAGCCAGCAATCCAGAGTGGATTGTGGTTTTATATAGATTATTTAATACAGTGCCCATCTGTAGCTGTAACTACATTTCTCTGGTCGTCTGCGATATTTCGGCAGAGCCAACGCTCAAAAATCACACATAAATTAAGCAACCAATTAAGCCCACAATCAGCCCAATGTAAACTTTTTAATATGAGATTTAAAGAACGAAACAGAGGGATACTACTCGCCATGGCTTAGCCAACCGCAATAGGGTCGCCACGCCAAGATGGCGGGGAATCCCACATCTTCTGATTGAACCCACTTAGAGTCATCACAGCCTGAAACAATTGCTGCCACTATCCCAAACAAAATGACACAATTGTCATTCTAGGAGTTTAAAAAGCTCTCTTATCTACCAAGCTTAAAAATTAGATAGGGATGCTTTGTCTTTGGCTTATGTAGCCTGCGTATGGCTTACTTCGGGTCAACCCTATCACACACACATAAACCGGGTCGGTAAATAAATGGATTTTTTAATTAAAATAATATCTAACATCAAAATATTACAACAATTCCCACTGATTGTATATAAAATTCAATCGGAGTTCTTCCTGATTGTATATATTTAAAAAAACGATATCACCACAATTCTCATTAAATATAAGGCCCAATTCTCATGAAACCCGGTAAAAGAGATTTCGAGGCGCCATGGCTGCAAACACATTCTCGTGTTGTCCCGCCATGGCTGATATTGATCAACCGGTTGCCTTTTTTTACAGCCTATGGTTATAAATTTTATTAAAGAGCAGCCATGAGCCTATGACCATCGTCACGCATCCGTCACTATCGTCGCACGCCATGCAACGAAATCGAAGGAGTATCAGCCGAATGTATAAGCAAGTCAGAGCCATAAATCGTGATTCTAAGCAGTAACAACAACATTCTCAGCATCAATATCACATCTCAGTGGTATCTGATCTTAATTACAAATAAAGCCAACAACCCTTTTTTTAGAAAAAGATGGGTGAAATCAAACAATAAAAGCTATATACCTTCTTTATTTGAAGCTTAATAAGGCAAAAAAAAATAGCCACCAAAATCATCAGCACAGCAACCAAACACCCAATAATAATTCCACTATCGAAACCATCATCACCAAACAAACCCTCTTATTGCAATAACAAAGAAAAGACCAGGATCAAAACCAACTCCGTTATATTACAACTTAGTCACAAAAGAGCAGACGATAGGTAATTGAAACAAAGCACAATTAAAACAAACACTTAAACCCATGATCATCTGCTTTTGCTTTTAAAGAGAGAAAGAACAAAGGTGTGTGTTGAAAGAGAGATAAAGGGGGATTTGGTTATTAATGAACTATACGTATCACACACATGGAATAACACGTATCAAGTTGGTTTGGGACCCATTATCGCACCGGTCCAACCCCAAAATCTCACCCACACATAAACCGGGTCAGGGTAAAAATGGAGAAAAACCTAGAATTTTTTAATTAATATTTCTAACATAAAAATATTACAACAAATTCTCACTGATTTGTATAATATTTATACCGACAAAGATACCGCGCGTTGCTTGTGGGCGTTAATTTTTTTCCGGCGTTTTGTTTGCTGGCCCGTTAATTTTTTTTTTATTATTTATTTATTTTTTGTTTTTCGGGCGTTTTTTTTTTGTTTAATAGTGGTAAAGATTATTTTTTTTATTTCCCTGTCACGTTTACTCTGCGGGCCGTTTAATTTTTTTCGCGCTTGGTTGCGTGTCATAATTTTTTTTTCCTTTAATTTTGTGCGAGTTTATTTTTTGTCGGTCTCATATTTTAATAGTGCGGGTTACTTTTTCAGTATCGTGTTTAGTAGTTTTTATTTTTTTATGGTCTTACGCGTTTGTTGCTGGCTTAAAATTTTAATTTTTTTTATTTATTTTCCTATTTTTTTGTATTTTTTTTTGCGAAATTTATTTTTTATTGGTCCTCATGGTGATAAATGACACCTGTATAAGTTCAATTCGAAATGTACCGCGAGTATTTTTTTGTCTGAATGCGTCGGTAATTTTGTAACATTTTTTTCCTCCCTATTTTGTGCTAACAAATTTTTAAAAAGAAAAAAAGAAAACTAATTGGGCCGGCCCAAATTTGTTGGGCTTCTTTTTGGCCCAGCACTGTAGCTACAGTGCTTAAAATTAATAGTAAGTCAACTCTTTTCAAATGATAATATATATAAACAAGCAAGATTAACCGCCTTGCTGCGCGATTAATTTTTTCACGCCGCGTGTTGTGGGGCATTAATTTTTTTTTCCGGTCCTCATGTTTAAATAGTTAATTCTTACGCGCGTTGTTGTGGGGCGATTAATTTTTCCGCGCGTTGTTGCGTTGTCATTTTAATTTTCTTTTTTTTCCTTTTAATTTTTTGTGCGAGTTTTATTTTGGGTCGGTCCTCATATTTAATAGTCGGGTTTTACTTTTTCAGTATAGTCCAATCGGAAATGTTTTTACCGCGAGTATTTTTTTTTTTATCCGAAATGCGTCTGTACTTTTGAACTATTTTTTTCCTCCTATTTTGTGCCCGACAAATTTTTTATTAAAAAAAAACTAATTGGGCCGGCCCAAATTTTTGGACCTGTTTAAGTCAATTCGGAAATGTTACCGCGGGTATTTTTTTATCTGAATGCGCTGCAACTTTTTGTAACATTGTCCCCCCTATTTTGTGCCCACCATATTTTAAAAAAAAAACTAAATTGGGTCCGGGCCCAAATTTTTGGCAAAATTTTTTTGACCTTTTTTGGTGCAGCACTGTATGCTACACTAAAAAAACTAATTTTGGGGGCGGCCCCAAATTTTTTTTGTGGCCTGTTAAGTCATTCAGAAATGTCTTACCCGGCGGATATTTTTTTTATCTGAATGCGTCCCCAGGTACTTATTTGTAACATTTTTTTTTCCTCCATATTTGTGCCAACAATTTTAAAAAAAAAATTGGGTTTTTTGGGCTTTTTTGGCCCCCAATATTTAATAGTGCGGGTTTACTTTTTCAGTATAGTCAATTCGGAAATGTTACCGCGGGTATTTTTTTTATCTGAATGCGTCGGTACTTTTGTAACATTTTTTTCCTCCCTATTTTGTGCCGACAAATTTTTTTAAAAAAAAAAAAACTAATTGGGTCGGCCCAAAAAATATCGTATTGTATTTTAAATTCAGTATCGTTATTTTTATTTCGTATTGTAATTTTTTTTATTATGATATTGTAATGTGTATTTTAATTTGAATGAAATAAATTTAGTTTGTGTGAAAAATTGAAAAGAAAAATGTAATGTTTTTAATCAATAGATAATTTTTTTTTTAATTTTGTACGCTTACATTTTTTTTCGTACGTTTACGTTTTTAATTTCAAAAAAAAATGAAAGCCACTTTGTAGTGGTAAAAAGACTTTTGTAGGTCGCCGGAGATAGAAAACTGATGTGGCAGAAAAAGTGAACGTCGTTGATGGTCATTGTAGTAAGTAGTCTTAGTCAAACAAAAAACCCTAAGTAGTCTCGTTCAACTAATAAGCATTTACGGATGTCTTATGGATGTCAAAGAAAAAATAATAAGTGCTTATTCATGTGAAGTCATTTCAAACTTTACTAAAAATGAATGTACTGTGTTACCATTAATATTAAGTCAACAAGGCTATAGAAAAGTTGACTACGCAAATAACATTCTTAACATATTGTTTTAATTTGTTCAAACAAGAGTAATCTTGTCTTAGCTGTTTAATTTTCTTCGCTAACTACTTGCTGACCCGATTTCGATTTTGAACCCGAGTAACCCGACCCGATAAGTCTTATTCAGGTTCGGGTTCGGGTTCGGGTTCGGGTTCGGGTTCGAGTCCGGGTCGGGTGGCATGAGAAAATATAATAATGATTTTTCTCAGTGGCATGAGAAAATATAATAATGCTAATCTGTCTAAAATTATGAATTTATGCATATACACCAAGTATGATAATTGTTTTTTAATGGCACTTTAGTAACGAGACTCGAGCAAGTAGTTATGCATATACACCAAGTATGATAATTGTTTTTTAATGGCACTTTAGTAACGAGACTTGAGCAAGTAGTTAGCGAAGAAAATTAAATAGCTAAGACAAGATTACTCTTGTTTGAACAAATTAAAACAATATGTTAAGAATGTTATTTGCGTAGTCAACTTTTCTATAGCCTTGTTGACTTAATATTAATGGTAACACAGTATATTCATTTTTAGTAAAGTTTGAAATGACTTCACATGAATAAGCACTTATTATTTGGTTATTTTTTCTTTGACATCCATAAGACATCCGTAAATGCTTATTAGTTGAACGAGACTACTTAAGGATTTTTGTTTGACTAAGACTACTTACTACAATGACCATCAACGACGTTCTGCTGACCCGATTTCGATTTTGAACCCGAGTAACCCGACCCGATAAGTCTTATTCGGGTTCGGGTTCGGGTCCGGGTTGGGTGGCATGAGAAAATATAATAATGCTAATCTGTCTAAAATTATGAATTTATGTATATACACCAAGTATGATAATTGTTTTTTAATGGCATCTTAAGTTAACGAGACTCTGAGCAAAGTAGTATGATATTACACCAAGTATGATAATTGTTTTTTAATGACACTTTAGTAACGAGACTCGAGCAAGTAGTTATGCATATACACCAAGTATGATAATTGTTTTTTAATGGCACTTTAGTAACGAGACTTGAGCAAGTAGTTAGCGAAGAATAATGAAAAGCCTAAGACAAGATTACTTCTTGTTTTTGATACAAATTAAAACAATATGTTAATAGAATGTTTTTGCGTAGTCTACTTTTCTACTACCCTGTTGACATATTATTATTGTATCACAATAACATTCATTTTTAGTAATGTTTGAAATTTAACACAGTACACTCCAGTAGTTTATTAGCTATTTTTATAGCAAACTTGTAACATATTAATTATCTTCCATGATATCAAATATGACATTATTTTATTTTCTTACCGATGCAAATAATACTTTGTTATATAAATAAAACATAAATGGTAAAAAAATAAAGATTTTATACCGGTAAATGAGCTTGATCTTGAGCCATACTTTCAACAATAATAAGAGACCAATAATTTACTCAATAATCGGGGACCAAACCGCAACCAATTAGCGCAACATACTTAACCCCACAACAAAAAAAACGCACCAAATCATGAAAGTGACAAATCAATTTCCGAATTTAACTTTTATGGAACAAGTGAATTTTTTAGCACCATTTGGCATGGATAGAACTCGGCTGGTACACTTTGAATGAGATGATAATGAAAGTAAAGTAGAAAAGTAGAAGGGTAAGTGGGGTATAGGTGAGGGAATTTATGACAATTAATTGTTTGGTGCACAAAATCTAGAAATAGCGCACCAAAGTGGGCCCTTGCGCACCAAATGGTCCCGATTGGTAAAAGAGTCTAAATTGAGTATGAAATTGGAAACGGGTTATGTATTGGGCAGGTATTTGTAATTGTTTGTACAAATGATTTCGTTCAAAGGTATATAGAGATTCATACGTCTCTTTCTTTATATTATATAAAAGAATTACATCATTTCGGAGTTTTTCATCAAATTGAATCATATGAATTTAAAAATTAGACCAATCAGAACGCTTGATTTTGCCACGTAGGCAAAATCGTGTGATTTGATTGGTCAATAAAAAGTCAAAATTAAATCGATTTGGTCAAAATTAAAAATTTGTGGTGGAGAAATATGACGAGAAAAAAAACACATAAAAATATATGTGTCAAATTTGTGAAGAAAAAAACTTGAAAAAAGTGGAGGTAATTAATAAAAATTTAGTGATTTTTAATTTTAAATAAATTATATGGAGTTAAGTGTAAATTTATAAATTTACATGTTTTATTATAACTTTAAAAAATAAACAAATAACCCCTTAAACTTTATACCCGTAGACTTTATATTTTAAAATATTACAAACGTAAACAATTTTTTACTTCCAAACAACAATATCTAATCACATCCCAAATCTACTCGAAGACTTTTTGATGGATTTTTCATTGTCGGTCTGAAATTATGTTGTACAACCAAATAGAAAAACACCGAAGCACATAAAATATCATGAACTAATAAAAAGGGTTTTCTAGCTATTCATTGATGCGTTTGGAATAATTGTATTTTTTTTGTTTAATACGTACTAAAATTCTAACATTTAAATTTCTCAAAAAGTCTTTATTCCATTGACATGTATGTATGCCTATAAATCATATATAACAATCTAGGCTACTTTTATATCTTAAAAAAATGTTGGTGACGGAAAAATGGGTAAAACTCTTTTTATATTTGTATATGTATTAAAGATATACAATAGGTAAATCTTTGTTTGACCAAAACATATTGTATGTACGAAACATAATACTTATTTGAGTTTTTTAGCTTTCTATATTCTATAATATATAAGATATGAATCTATTCTCTTCATATGATTTCGATAATACTCTATAACATAACTTATAAAACAAAATAAAAATAAAAATCATACATGTATTTAAAAAAACATAATGTCTAAACTCCGTGCGTGCACGGGCATTAAAACTAGTATATATTTTAAAATATTTACGAAAATAGTATTTGAGGTTATTGGTTCGTTGTAAGGTGAATTTGGCGTTATCATGTGTCTTGAAGGTTGTGGAGATTTAATTGTTTCAGTTTTGTGATGGCCGATTGATGTTATACTAATGTTTTTTTTCAGTAATATAACTTTTATTATGTTTATGTATTGAATGGTTTTATGACTTTCCTAAAGAGGAAATGTTTTTTTTACTTAATTCTACTTTTAGAAAATGAGCTAAATACTTTATAAAGTAGTAGAGATGAATAAGCAATCTACCATTAGTAAAAGAAACATATTGTTGACTTTATGAATAAGCAGTCTATACAACCAATTGGTGAAGAACAAAGAGCAAAAACAACATGGCAAACACCCTGCGTAGAATTGATCAGTTGAGATTGAAATTTGAACCACGTGGACGAGATCGAAAGAAACCAAGAATGTATCATTA
>BQNB010096552.1:0-13958 GCA_026074375.1 Tanacetum coccineum
TACATTAGATAGTTAGTTGTGATTCATATTGTTGATTGATTGACATACAACTCGAATCAAACCATTTTATAAGTAAAGTGTTAAAACGGTCAATTAACCTGTAAACTATTCAACCCCCCTTCTAGTTTCCTATAAAATTTATAACTAAAGGGGCTGAAAATGTCATTATTTCAAAGTTATAACTATGAGGGCTATCTTGCCAAGTTTCAAAGTTAAAGGTTTAATATTTATATACTTATTATATAAAGGACTAAACTTGTAAAAGTTTATAAAGCAAGGGTTGACTTTTTAGCATGTTTATATCAGGTAATTAAGCAACTTATGGCACGGAGTGACACTGATTTGAAGATAACTAAATTTTCCAAAAACGTCTCTTTACGATTTGTTTTCTATGATTATAACTGTTGTACTATGAAGTAATACCTCAGATTATCTTCCGCTGCTATATTTATCAAAATGGTGTTGTTATAGATTGGTATTAAGAGCTACGGTTATAGAGAACAAGGTTGAAACCTTAACTATAACTACTTTTCTTTTTCTATCCAAGAAAGTCCTTTGTGCCACTACATTTCCAAAATAGTATGTAAAGATACATAACTATTATACTATTATATAAATAACTTATGTTATTTACCGCTGGGTTGTTGACAGAGTGATGTCTTCTCCCAACCACCCTACTTCTAATATTAAGGATGCCTTTTCCTCTAACTTTCCTGACTATATCCTGGCTTTATCGGACTATGTCCCAACTTCACCGGGAAATACATATTCTAGCTCCTCAAATAACTCATATAGTTTATTTCCAATAGCTTCACCAACTCTTTCACTTTTTCATGATGACCCCTATATGAAGGTAATGCAAGCATATTATGCTAAAGAATCACTTATTCCACCGCCAACTATTGTACCTCCATCTCCAATGCTATCTCCAATGTTTAATCCTCAAGAATTCTTTCTTCCTAAGGAATTATTGCCACATAAGAAACAAGGCCATAACCAATCCTCCTCCTCTACTTCTGCCTTACCTCAAGCATTTGAGATAGGTGAAAGCTCTTGTAAGACAAGTTTGGAACGTCACGAGGAGTAAATTAAGGAAATTTTGAATCATCTAGATGAACTCTCTCTTGACCGCATTGAGCACATAGAGGACAAAATAGAAGGTCTTGGAAAAGGTCGGGTGATCATACAACAAGATTTTTACAATCTGGAAGCTGAACTCCAAGAGTCTCGTGCTCAAATTACTAAACTTCAAAGAAAGCAATTGGGAAATAACAACAAGATTGCTCTGGCTCGCTTTAGGATTTCTAATCTAGAACAAATCATCAAAGATATCCAGGCTTGTCACCAAGCAGATAAGGAAAATCTTCAAGATGCCATCAATGAACTCAAGAACCGTAGGGAAATACCATCAGAATACTAGATTAGATACTAGTTATAGCTTTTGTTAAGAACCTAGCCATGAGATGTGTGGTATAAATAACAACACTTGTCAAATTTTGACTATGTATAGTACAAAGACAGGTTGTTCATGATATAATACAATGGTGATCCCATTATACCTTGTTCATCCTATATCTCATAAATTCTCATATATTATTATCTTCGTCTTCATCATTATGAATCATACCATGACTCCTAGAAAATAAGTTAGATGCTTGTTAGAATTCACATCAAATAAGTATCTATATCACTATTTTTAAAAATGCTTAAAGTTCAAAAATAAGCATTGCATTTTAAGCATTTTAAGACTTGTGATAGCATTCTTATTACGTGTTATCTTATGTTGATAGAATGCCTCCCAAAAAGACGTCAACATCTGAAGCACTAGCCATGACTCAGGCTACCATCAAGAAACTAGTTTCTGATAGTGTTTCTGCAGCTTTGGAAGCACAAGCCGCTAACATGGCAAATACTAATAATACTACCAGACCAAGAGAAGATCCTATAGCAAGAAAGTGTAGCTATAAGGAGTTTATGAGCTGCCAACCTTTTAACTTCAAAGGTACGGAAGGCGCTGTTGGTCTCGTCTGCTGGTTTGAAAGACCTGAATCAGTATTCTCCTGTAGCAACTGTACCGAAGACTGCAAGGTAATGTTTGCTACTGGTACTATAATTGAAGAAGCTCTATCTTGGTGGAATTCTTTTGCCCAACCTATTGGGATAAAAGAAGCTTATAAGATTACCTGGGTTGAATTCAAGAAGCTTTTGATAAAGAAATATTGTCCCTGAACTGAGATCCAGAAGATTGAAGACGAATTTTACCATCTGACTGTGAAAGGAAATGATCTTAAGACATATGTGAGAAGATTCTAGGAATTGGCAACCTTATGTCCCACTATGGTGCCAGATTCTAAGAAAATGATAGAAATTTTCATCGGGGGATTGCCTCGAAGTATTGAAGGAAATGTTACCGCCTCTAAACCTCAAACTCTAGAGGAAGCCATTAACATAGCCCAGAGGCTAATGGATCAGGTAACAAAACACGCTCCGGTGCAAGTATAAAGTGATCACAAATGAAAGTTTGATGACAGAAGAACTTTCAACAACAACAACTATCACAACAATAATAACTATCGTAACACCAACAACCACTATAATAATCACCAACCACAACAAAATAGAAGGCATGAAGCTGTCAGAGCTTATGCTACCACTCCAGTTGAAAATAGTAGGTATGCTAGAAATCTCCCATTATGTAGAAGATGTGTTCTACATCACACAAGAACTTGCACTGTTAAGTGTAATACTTGTAAAAAGGTAGGCCATTTGACCAAGAATTGCAGAAACAAAGGACCAGCCGCTAGAAGTAACCTGCTACTAGTGACAGTTACTTGTCATGCCTATGGAGAGAACGGGAATTATGCAAATCAGTGCCGAAAGACCACCACCAACAATACCTAGGGGAGAGCCTACATGCTAAGGGATAGGAATGCTCATCAAGACCCAAACGTAGTCACGGGTATGTTTCTCCTAAACCAACATCTAGCTAGAGTGTTATTTGATTCAGGAGCCGATAAAAGCTTCATATCCATATCTCTTGCCTCTATACTAAATATTCCACCGATTACAATAGATACCTTTTACGACATCCAAATGGCTGGCGGATATCTTGTAAGCATAGACACTGTTATCCAGGGTTCCACCCTGACTTTGTTAATTTAACCTTTCAAAATTGATCTCATGCCAATTAAACTCGGTAGTTTCGACATTGTCATTAGTATGGATTAGTTATCCAAGTATCATGTTAGAATTATCTGTGACGAGAAAGTCGTCAACATTCCTATCAATGATGAAACTCTAATCATCCGAGGTGATCAAAGTAAAACTCGACTAAGCCTCATATCCTGTATAAAAACTAAAAGGTATATATCCAAGGGATGTCAAGTTTTCATTGCCCAAGTAATTGAAAAGAAGTCAGACGATAAACGACTCGAAGACATACCAGTAGTCACAGAATTTCTAGATTTTTTTCCTGAAGATCTACCTGGCCTACCCCCAGTTCGTCAAGTAGAATTTCAAATCGACTTAATTCTAGGAGTGACACCTGTAGCCCGAGCACCTTATAGATTAGCTCCTTCAGAAATGCAGGAACTATCTAACCAAATTTAAGAGTTAGAAGACCGAGGTTTTATCCGACCGAGTACTTCGCCTTGGGGAGCTCCTGTCTTATTTGTTAAAAAGAAAGACGGATCTTTCAAAATGTGTATCGATTACCGGGAGTTGAATAAACTTACTGTAAAGAATCGTTACCCATTACCCAGGATCGATGACTTATTTGACCAACTTTAAGGTTCGAGTGTTTACTTGAAAATTAACTTAAGATCTCGTTATCATCAACTGAGAGTAAGGGATGAAGATATTCCCAAGACTGCTTTCAGAATGAGGTACGGAAACTATGAATTTCAAGTGATGCCATTTGGTTTAACTAACGCACCTGCTATATTTATGGATCTTATGAACCGTGTGTGCAAACCATACTTGGATAAATTATATGCCAAGTTCTCCAAGTGTGATTTCTGGATCAGTATCGTGTAATTTCTTGAGCACTTAATTTATAGTCAAGGACTTCATGTTGATCCCGCCAAAATTGAAGTAGTTAAGAATTGGGTATCTCCTACTACACCCACAGAAATACGTCAATTCTTAGGACTTGTCGGCTACTTTCAGAGATTTCATGTTGACCCCGTCATGATTGAAGCATTTAAGTATTGTGGCATCTTTCTCTACTAACCCACAGAAATACGTTAATTCTTAGGACTTGCCGGCTATTATCAAAGATTTATCAAGGATTTTTCAAAGATTGCAAAGTCTTTGACTGAATTAACCCAGAAGAACAAGAAGCTTTGTGAAGCTCTAATCTTAGCATTACCAGAAGGAAACGACGATTTTGTTGTTTATTTTTCTGATGATGCATTCACTTCAAGTCTGGAGCTGTATTAATGAAAAGGAAAAATTGTTATTGCATATGAATCCTGACAAACTCAAACCTCTAAAGAAAAACTATACCAACTCCATGAATCTCGAACTAAGGGAGCAGTAATGTTCGCTCTAAAAATTTAGAGACACTATATGTACGACACAAAGTGTACTGTGTTCACTGATCATAAAAGTCTTTAGCATATCCTAGATTAGAAAGAGTTGAACATGAGACAACGTCGTTGGTTAGAATTGCTCGCAGATTACGATTGTGAGATTCGTTACCATCCTGGAAAGGCAAATTTTATGGCAGATGCCTTAAGCCGAATCAAACCACTCCGAGTTAGATCATTAGTTATGACCATTCATCCAAAATTACCATCACAAATTCTCGAAGCTCAAACTAAAGCAATCAAAGAAGAAAACATCAAGGCTGAGAACTTATGAGGAATGGACAAAGCATTTGAAATACGTCCTGATGGAACTCGTTGTATCAAGAATCAAAGCTGGTTACCACTCTTTGGTAATCTGAGAGACTTAATCATGCATGAGTCTCATAAATCAAAGTATTCCATCCACCCGGGTTCTGACAACCTGTATCAAGATCTAAGGAAACTCTATTGGTGGCCTAACATGAAAGCAATCATCGCTGAATATGTTGGCAAATGTTTAACATGCTCTAGAGTTAAAGCTGAATGTCAGAAGCCATCCGGCTTACTGGTACAACCAGAGATTCCTATATGGAAGTGGGAGAGAATAACAATGGATTTCGTCACAAAACTACCCAAAACCTCAAACGAACATGACACAATCTGGGTTATTATCGATCGCCTTACTAAATCTGCACATTTCATCCCTACTCAAGAGACAGATAGTATGGAAACCCTTACAAGGTTGTACATTAAAGAAATAGTCTCCCTGCATGGCGTGCCAATGTCTATCATGACAATCATTTCACCTCCCGATTCTGGAAATCATTATAAAGTGCTTTGGGTACTCAATTAGACATGAGTACGGCATATCATCCCAAAACCGATGGAAAAAGTAAAAGGACCATCCAAACACTCGAAGACATGCTTCAAGCATGTGTTATAGATTTTGGAAAAGGATGGGAAAAACAATTACCATTGGTAGAATTTTCTTATAATAATAGTTACCATGCTAGTATTAATGCAGCACCATTTGAGGCACTTTATGGTCGAAAGTGCAGATTACATGTTTGCTGGGCTGAAGTTGGAGATGTTTAACTCACGGGACCAGAAATAATCCATGAAACTACTAAAAAGATAGTGAAAATTCGACAACGCTTGCAAGCTGCAAGAGATTGGCAAAGAACTTACGCCAACATAAGGCGAAAGCCTTTAAAATTCCAAGTTGGAGATTGAGTTATGTTGAAAGTATCACCTCGTAAAAGTGTCATCCATTTTGGAAAGCGAGGAAAGCTTAACCCATGGTACATTGGACCATTCAAAATCCTTGAACGGATTGGCCCAGTGGCATACAAACTAGAGCTTCCTGAAGAGCTCAGTAATGTCTACAGTACTTTCTATGTTTCTAATCTAAAGAAATGCTTATCTGAGGAATCCCTTGTCATTCCAATGAAAGAGCTCCGGCTCGATGATAAACTCATCTTTATGGAAGAACCAGTGGAAATCATGGATCTAGAAATCAAGCAACTAAGACAAAGTCGTATTCCTATAGTCAAAGTACGATGGAACTCTAAAAGAGGACCATAATTTACGTGGGAACGCAAAGATGAAATTCGTGCCAAATATTCACATCTATTTTCCAACATCACTTCAATGTCCAACTAAATCTTGAGACGAGATTTCTTTAAGGATGGGGGACTATAACAACCCGTAATTTTCATTAACGTATATATCCATCTATTAAATTAGATGCAATAATATCCATCTATTAAATTAGATGCAATGTAATATCCACCTATTAAATTAGATGCAATGTAATATCCATCTATTAAATTAGATGCAATATATACCACCTTTTTATAGGGAATTTTTTTGCTTTATTCCATTATGTAGCGTGGTTTACATAACTAAAGTAAACGAGCTCACACAACCTACCTATGCCATCTATATCTATATATCATGTAAACATCCTAATATGTCTAGTCTATATCTTAATATAATTTCTACCAAGTACATTATCCATTTAACGTACTATTTACGACGTTATTTCAAAACAAGCTTTAAACATTAAATGTTTATATCAAAACCCTAATTATATATAACATATACATATAAAATGAATGTGCAAACCTTCAAGAATGTGTACAAGTGTACAATGCACAATATTTGAATTATATTTTCCCTCCAAGTCAATGTACAACTTATCTAAGCCTAATGTACAAGTCTATAATGCAAAAAAGTCAAACTAGGTCATTTTACCTCCTAAATCACTTTAGTTTCTTACCACCACTTTAGCACAAGGTACAAACACTTAATGCATGACTCCTAAACCCTAAACCTAAACCCTAAGTCATCCTAAAACCCTAAACCTTAAATGAAACCCTAAAACCCTAATTTCATTTTAAAACCTATACCTTAATCCTAAACCTTAATTCTAAACCCTAAACCTTAATCCTAAACCCTAATATTAATCCTAAACCTTAATCCTAAACCTTAATCTATCCTAAACCCTAACCCTAACTCAAATTAAAACCCTAAACCCTAACCCGAAACCAAAATCTAACCCGATACCCTTTTGTTTCATTTTAACCCATTTTTAAACTAAGTAAACACCTCAAGCACCTCACGCTAGCATCCTAGCACCACCATGACCTCACCACCATGTCACTAAGCAAGCAACCAAGCACCTTCATCACCACCCTTGGCCACCAAGTTAGTCTTGTCACCTCCTTGTCACCCTATGTAAACCGAACCCCTCCACCACCCTACACCTTGCATAGCTACACACCTAGCTCTTCCTAATCACCCTTCATCCTTCCTTAGTCACTACTCTGCAGCCCTTGATCCCTACTCCAAGTATTCTTGGCCTCCAAGGTGTAAAACTTAGGCACTAAGGGTTTTTGAACCTTATATAAGTCGAAACACACACATCACTTCAAACACACCTCAAAAACTCATCACCACTCAAATGGAGTTCTAAATCAGACCAAGTAGGATCAAGTGAAGTCCCTAAGATCATAATTGAAGCCAAAAATCAAGAGAAATAAGCCACTGAAGCCATTCCTAGGCATACAAATCCAAAAACCCCATTTCAACCCATTTTAGCTCAAGTAAGCTCAAAATCTTATTCAATAAGCTCAAAATCTATTTTAGAATGTTCATAAGACTCCTTAGATCATATATGAATTCTTGTTAAAGCCTTGAATCCTCAAACCCATGCGTTTTTAATTAAAACCCTAAAAATGACCCGTTTTGATTTTCTAGCTAACAAATCCTTTTTCTAAACTTTTGTTACGTTAAGACATCTTATTTTATCTTATTCTAATAAGCTATAACCTGCAAAACTCTTTTGGATTTCAAAAATATCAAAATTATGAATTTTGGACTTGTTTTGCAAATAAATCTCGTGCTAGGGGTATATATCATAACTTTCTGAAATTTATAACTAAAGATGCTGAAAATGTCATTTTTCAAAGTTATAACTATGAGGGGCTATCTTTCCAAGTTTCAAAGTTAAAGGTTTAATACTTATATACTTATTATATAAAGGACTAAACTTGTAAAAGTTTATAAACCAAGGGTATATATTGCCATTTTTTCAAACTTAAAAATATAAAATATAATATTTTTATATAATTTATAAAAATATATATTAAGATTATAAGACTCAATTTTATTAAAACCTGACACATCTATCGTTATTAATCATCGATCGACGCATTATAAAACAATTACGTTATATATTTAACATAATTTATCATTGACTAGCTTTTGAAGAAACTTAAAACTATAACGTATCACGTTACTAGGGAGCTTCATGTAAGGGGTTTCATTTAGGTATACATTTTGACGAGTTTGCTGGATTTACGATTTAAAGTGTACTGGCTCCTCAAACGTTTACTACATGACCTCTGAATTATGATGGCCCGAACAGTGATACAACAACTTCCCATAAATTAATAAAACAAAGTAAAATATGTATGATAAAGTAATTTATGAATTTTGAACACCATAAACAATCGAAAACTAAACGTGACATATTACCCCAGTTTGCTGACCAAGCACGCAAGGGGCTGTTTACTTTCTTGTCATCTACTTTTGCCATCAATCAGATTCGTTTAAGGTGAGATTCATAATCTCGGCTTTTATATCTTATAATGTTTCATCATAAACCCGTGAGGGTGATATTAACCTTGCTTAATTGTTTTTTAATATACACAAGTACATAAAAAACCGATATTGTAGAGTTCAATAGCCTCGCTTTGAAAATCTTCTAATGTACAAAACCCTTGAAAATCGACGAGGCCTAGTTCGTTGGAAAGTAGACTCGAAGCACTTAGTCATAGGGTCCTGTAAATCTAGAAAAGCTATTGGCATGACCAAGTTACACTACTCGCAAGATGAACTAAAATTCTGCACAAAAACAACGTGTGCAGAATTTTGCCGAAACAATTTCCCAACTTCAAATCGCCATATCTTTTTTTGTTTTTAAGAGTTGGAAGCTCAAACTTTTACCACACGTTCATTATAACGACCACCACCACACTAATCTTTTAAATCTTAGTTTACAACAATGCTCATCTCGCTGAATGAAGCCTAAATCTCTGATCTAAAGAAGGGTTCCAAAACCTTCACAAATCTTTAATTTTTTGCTTCAATTCGCTTCCAATATATTCAAACCATCCTATAATTATTACTAAACCTATTTGATCATCCTCAAAAACACATAAATCAAAAAGTAACTTTATCACAATTTATCCATGGATTCCTAATTACAAATTTAACATGCATGCTTATATATATAGGTGAAACCAAATCAAAAGGGAAAATAAAAGACTTACAATACCAATGAAAAGGAAGTAAAAGATCAAACACAAACCCTAATTGGGTTGTGTTTGCCACTGTGACCAAGAGGGACCAAGACCAAACCCTCACTCAATTTTTATCTCACACAATCTTGCATAATCACTTATAATTAAACCTTTATAACTCCAATTATACACAAAATCAAATAACCCTATAAAAATCAAAATCTTCAAAAATTAAGAATTTGAGAAAACCAATTGCATGTGGTTTAATCTTTAAAGGGATGATGAGGATTAATGTAGGAATGATTTGGAAGTGATGGAAGAAATTTTGGTGATGATCTTGATGATGGTGGTTGGTGTTTTGTCGAACCAGGAAAGAGAAGAGCAGGGAGATATTTTCCTGTTATAAATTTTGTGTGTGTGGTTGAATTGGAATAAAACATTGATTTTATAGAAAATATTATAAAAGGGGTGTTTGGTTTGTAACAATATAAATGGGGTGTTTGGTTAGGCTTATGGTTAGAGTCAAGGTTTTGTATGTTATGTTTAATTTATATTTTTATTTTTATTTTTATAAAATATTTATACTACACTATTTGATTTAAAACACTTAGTTAAAATATTAAAAGTGTTAAAGTACTATTTTTGACACGATTTTGGCAAAACGCGGGAAAAGTCAGGAAAATACAAAAATAAGAATAAATAAGCTTCCAAAGCTAAAATGTGGAATTATCTATTTCACAAACGTTGAAACGGATAAACATCCAAAGCATGACTTACGAATAATTAAAAATGACGATTTTTACTAAATCGACTAAAAATAATAAAATAAATTATATAAAATTTAGAAAATAGAATTAAAGCTCAAAATAAATAGCGACCTTAAATCCGAATTGTTACATCTTCCTCCCCTTAAAGGAGCGCCGCCCCGGTGCTCAATTCGCGTTATTCGCCGTATGGTTTACTTGTAAAGAGATGAGGATATACTCATGTCCTCGTCGAGGTTTCCAATGAATATTGAATGAACAATAGTCAAGGAATTAAATATATTCAATGTGCATGAGCGAACGAACTGAATGTCGTGAGAATCCTCAAAAGAAAGGATAAAATACATGACTCGAAGAAAAAGCCATTGAAAACGAAGATTTTAACAAGTCGTCAATTCTTGGAACCGGTTAATGGTTCATTACTATTAGCTCATCAAGTTCGCGGCAGTCGATACACCTTCAGAGAAAATCCATATAACAAATTACGAGTCAAAAATAGCCCAAAGAATGATTCATACGGACGAACACACGCTATGTCGGATACACATAAGCCCAACTCATTTATAATTTGTCACTTACAAAAAGAGGCGTCCCAATCCTTATAAGTAAGAATTTATAAACTTATGGTTCGGCGGTTTATAATTTCCGTATTTAAATGAAGAGGCGTCCCAATCCATTTCAAGAAGATAATTATAAATCATCCTACCTAAGTATCGCCGGCACAAAAAACGATATCAAACAATATAACGCTGAGGATAAGGAGTTTCCTTGGTGGCATGATTCTTCAAAATCATAAGTAGCGAGAAAAATAATGAGACGTTAGTCAATCGCGCTCCAAAGGCAAGTGCCAAAATACGGCACTATCCGAGGGGACAAGCTGAATTCGTACTCCCATCAGCGGGAAGACTTCAAAACGATGGATTACGAAACAACGTATGCGATTCAAAAGCGTAGGAAGATCATTCAAACTTGGAGTCGATTAGTAAACTAACCAACTGGACCGAAAACTATGACGAATTTTGATATCATCAAAAAAGAGTTAAGAAAAGCCATGAGAATGCTTTGGACATCATCACATCACTCACGATATCATGAAATGAACGAACCTATTAGGTCGTACCATAGTACTATAAACTTATACAAGTAATTATCATCACATAAACAATTCTACCTTTATCCGACTTAAGGGACCTATATCTTCATATCCGTAATAGGTATAACCGAAGGGTTTTCGCCTCCAACAAGATATTAGACCCTAGTTTACTGATATTACAAGATAATTAACCCGAAGTGTTCAGATCCTAAGTGAAATTATCATTTTACCCTCATGTGCCAAATCTGATTATTAAATACGTTTTCCCGTTCAACCATTTTTAACATAATTCCCATTTTATAACTTCGTTTGACCCAAAATGAAAGCCCATGTTTAAGTTTATCTAAATCCTACAGGTTTTACCTGTAAAATAAGTCACTTAATATGAAAAGATCTAGTCTTAAATTTATTTGAAAATCTAGGCACAATTTATGGTCAGTTTAGCCGTTTTAGTCGTAACTCATTCATCCGGAATGGTTACGGCTTTAACGAAAGAGCCACGTGGTCATCATGTGTTTTACCCTTAACCCATGTAAAAACTCAGTAGCCTCTAGTTCAAAATTTATCCATTTTATGTGTATCAATCTGCCTAGTAAAATTTGGGTAGACACTAAGTTTGTTTCCACGGTTTTAGTCGTATCTTTACCATCCGGAAGAGTTGGAGCTTCGTCCAACTCACCACTAAGACCTAAGGTATTAAATTAATCATTTATATAAATAACCAATAGGCTCTATTTCAAAAATTATCCATTTGAGGTCAATCAATCCGCCTAGTAAATTTTGGGTATATTTTTAAGACTAGCTCGCTAATTTAGACGTATCTCACTCATCCAGAGGAGATACGGATTCATCCAATTTACCACATGGACTTGAGGTTATAATATATCCATTTATGAAGAAAAAAATAGTAGGCTTTAAGACAAATTTTCTCATTAAGCACAAACTATCTGTCGGTCACCCATTTGGACTAGTCTCACTAATTTAGGCGTAACTAACTCATTCGGAGGAGATACGGCTCCATCCAAAGCACCACATACACCTTGTATGTTGCTATACCCAACAAAGTACTAAATTCATAGACTTCAAGCCAAAAATTATTCTACATTACACCAAAAACCTGGTGGTTACAAACTTCCCTAACAATCCATTTAAAAATCCAATCAAACACCATTTTAATTCCTCTAAACACCTATACCAAGTCATGCCTAATTATTTAGCACAATTTTAAACACAAAATCATCACATGGTAGAGAACGGTACAAGAGAATCGAAACATGAACATATAAATTTTACGAATGTTCCAAAAGTAGACGTATGTGACCGTAAATAGTCAACAATTATATGAATTACTTTTATATAAATACATAGCGGTAATCCCGAAGATAAGTGTAAGAAATCAAGAAGAGAGTAGCTCATATATATATATATATATATATATATATATATATATATATATATATATATATATATAGGTATCCTCATATATACCATTATTGATGCTCGAGTGAGTAGATGAGAAATCACAAATTACGCGAAAATTAGAGTGGCCAATATTTATATACTGACCGATATAAGATCCATAGGAAGACGTCATAAGGTAGACGTAAGAGAGCAAAGTCATAGCCAAGCGTTAAGTATTCATTATTCATGTAAAACATTTTAGAGATGCTAAATAGAGCATATAAGTTACCTAAGAGTATGCGTGCGCGGATATCAGACAATATTGAAAGACTCTTAAATTTTTTCTAAAAACAGTTATTGTCTAGGTTTTTTTAAATGATCTAGTTCGCTATAACCAGTGCTCTGATACCAATCTGTAACACCCCACAAAATCACAACGCAGCATAATACCACTTGGGGTGCTACTTCATAGCATAAAGTACAAGTTACCGAAAACGACTCTAAGTGAGACGTTTAATAAAATGTCACATTCGATTTAATAAAAGATCAGAGTTACACAGGTCCTAATAATTTACTTTTAACAAAATTCATAAGAGTTCAAACATGACTCATTGCATATAGTAAAATTTTATCAAATGTGGAAGTAAACTGAGTCTTTAAATCTTTTGATATCCACGCCATACTCCCATCTAAGCAAGCACAATCATAATCACCTGAGATAAAACATGTTAAAAATTCAACGAAAACATTGAGTGAATCATAGAGTTTATATGAATAAGTTAGAACACAAGCATAAATAATAATTTAACGATGAACTTGTTGATCATACAAGCCATTTAAGAAATACTGCATTAAGCTTGTGACACAGATCCCATGGACGAAAAGCATAGATCATTTTAGATCATTCAATAATAATATTGCCCCCAGGTTAGGTAATTGTCATACACCTACTACACATCTCGAATACAATATGTCTGTACATGGCAAGCTCAGAATGGATGCTCCCAAAACTGAACCGGGTTGTCAAGCCCATAGATATCTATTAATTGCAACAACGGGTACCCATCATATGTACTTAACGGTTCATGCAAATAGGGTCTTTTGACATAAGCTACTCCATGCAATCAAGGTATACAATCGGGTCCGGCATACATGAAAACAACTTGTGTTCAATTTAATAAGTAGCATGTATCTCCCTCGCGGGGTTTAAGAAAACATTTAATGTTTATAAAGGCGAGGCTATGAACTCACAGCGAATAGAAGTAGTGATCAAGAAATCCAAACAAGAGAGAGAGACGAACGTCGACAATCAACCGCGACCTAT